>APFE031740308.1:71583-114879 GCA_000404065.3 Pinus taeda | reverse complement strand
CACCGCTTGTCTAACCGAGCTCATCCACGGATCCCATCATGATATTACCGGGGCCCACCACCTTCGTTCGACATTTCGAGGATTCATCCACTTGGCTAACTTTGGGGCATGGCTCTGATACCACTTGTAAGGATTTTCGACACCACATATCTCCACAATGGTATGATATTGTCCACTTTGGGCCTAAGCCCTCATGGTTTTGCTTTTGGACTTACCCCAAAAGGCCTCATACCAATGGAGATATTTGTCCATCCTTATATACCCATGATCCTCCCCACTTCTAGTCAATGTGGGACTATTGGTCGTATACCCAACATGGTGCAGTTCTCCCGTAGCATTAATCCAGCTATCCAAGTTGAATCGAGTGCCCAAGTTTGATCAACTGAATGAATGAATTCCCCCATCTCTTAACAACAACTTAAAGCAAGCCCTTAGAGCGGATTTGAAAAGATCTTTGCTTTTGGGCTTCCATTTCAGCCTGCAGCAGTAAGGAGACGAATGTTAAGGTTTTATTTTTAATAATTGAAAGTTGGAAAAGTTTTATGTAGTAATTGAAATGTTTAGATTAGAGTATTGTTTATGTAAACATTTAATGTTAATAAAAGTATTCGGTTTCATTCTATTGAAATGTTTATATTGAGATTTAAGTTTTACAGGTTTTTAATATATGATTTTTTGAATAGCATGAGAAGAAAAGACAAATTGTATATTTGTAAAAATATAATATAAAAGAATTAAGTAATTCAAGTTTATTAATTAACGAATAGGTATTAACTAGAATTTGTGATATGACTAGGATGGATTCAATTCAATATTATATTGAGAGACTTCAAAGTTTTTTTAAGTTTTAAATATACTACATCCTTAACCATCAAACCAACGTATAATTATTTTAACACATAAATTAATTAATTAATTACTATAAAAAATGCAAAAGAAATATAATATTTCAAGTAAGGTTATGGTATATATATTAGATAACTAACAGTGTTGTTAAGGAAAAGATTTCAAAACCACACTAAAAAGTACGCCTAAATTAATATGAAATGGATCGATATTGATCGCTATAGTCCGATTATTGAACTAATGTTTTTCAAAACGATTTTGAAAAGTGGTGAGGTATATAAGAGCTAGTGTGAAGTAGAAACCAAAAGTACATAGCGTGAGAGCCTCTCTAGTTTATTTAGTTACATACATAGCATACACACCATATTTATATTTTCTTCTTTATAAGCTTATCCGTCTCTTAAAACTGCTGCCCGTCATGACATAGCCTGTCCACACAACCAGTAAAACAATAATGAATTAAATTCATCATTCACACGGGCATTGAATAACATTAGCATGAATGAATGAAAAAATTTACAGAGTGAACCGCGGCTTACTGGACTTAATCACACGACTTAATTATACTCGTCAATATTTAGTAGCATTGATCGAATAACCGCGTTGAATATTAATAGTCATATAAATAAATTAATAAATATTAATTTTATTTATTTAAATAAAATAATAAATGTATACCCATATAAATAATAATTGAAATAAAATATAAGTAGGGTAAAATGATATTATAGTAAAAAAGGTTAGAGAACATTTTGAGTAACATGTGCTGCATGCATGCACCATGTGCCCACTCTACTTGGAGTCCATATCATGCCACGTGGAGTCTATAGCATGCTATTATACTCCCTCTTGGAAGTGCACCAACAACTTTTTTGTTTCAAGTGGCACGTAATGAAATTTGGTAAATATGATGAACTTATTCTTCTAGGAAGTGCACCAGCAACTTTTTTATTTCAAGTGGCACCTAACAAAATTCGTTAACTTTTTTGTTTCAAGTGGCACCTAACAAAATTAGTTAAATATGATGAATTTATTTGTTTATAAATTTGTTGCCTTGTACGCTCAGATTTTCTCCCATAATTTTCATTCAAGTTTGCTTCGCTGGTAAAATCTTCTAAAGCATTGTTGTATTGAAAGGTTTCCTCTATACTTAGTAGGTACTTTGGAAAATCTTCCAAGGCATTGTTGTATTGAAAGGAGATAACTCCAATCCCACTTTGGATATAGATATAACTAAAACGTAGACTGGGATTTTTGGTTCTTTTGAATTCTCTTCTTGATTTGATTTTATTTGATTAAGGGTTTTCTTCATAATTTCCATTCTCCCCTTTTGCAGCAGACGACACCCACTTGCTCACCTAACTAGTGAGAGGATTTTCGTTAGATTTTCATTACCATACCTGGACTTGAAGGTAAAGTTCTTTCTTTCTTTTCCCTGGGGATTTGTATTTGGAATAAGGTAAACTTTCCTTTCATACTTGGACTTGAAGGTAAAGCTCCTTCTTTCTTTTGCCTCACGATTTGTATTTGGAATAAGGTAAAATTTCCTTTCATTAGATTTTCATTTCTGAATGCTAAAGGAATAAGGTAAAATTTCCTTTCATTAGATTTTTCTGAATACTAAAGTGACATTGCAGAATGGATGATTGTTCTTGTCATAGGCATTAAAAAATTATTTGATCATTGTAGTTTTTGCATTATCCAGCTATGCATAGAGAGGGCCTCAAACATTGATGTCTTTCGTGGCATAAGCTGGTAAGAAAAATATACTAAATGTATTTGTAAGAACATGGGAAAACGTTTTCACATGTCACCATGAGTGAGTCAGTTTACTAGAATTTGTAGTAAGCTATAAACATATTAAGAACTTTTAGTATGTAAAATAGCACAACTGCTTCGCTATGGGTAGGAAAGAAACAATTACACTCATGAAGGTTGCAACAATTCATTACAGTAAGGGAAAAAGGTAATACTTCTTTACAAGAAGAGGAGTGAGGGAAATAAGTACTTTGTTACAGAGAAGGAATATTGTGATAAAGACCTGAATTGATCTTTGTATCTCACTCCCTAACAACTAACTCCCTCATACCTATAAATCCAATTGACTTGCCTCAACTTTTCACTGGTATGTGTTTGTCTTTGTCTCAATTTTTAGCTTTTCTATGTTTTTCATTATCTTTTTCTTGTTTTATCTTTTGCTTTTATGTGCTTGTTGTCTAAGTTTGCATATATTTATTCATAATTATCTAAATTTTGCATGTATTTATTCAGAATTATATATCTAATTTCTTTGAATCAATGAATTATATCTATTGACGAGAAGGAAAATACATGAATTATGGCCAACTTACTGAATTCTTCCCCACTGTCTTTGAATCATACATAAATTATGGCCAACTTACTGAATTCTTCTCCACTGCCTTTGAATCATTCAATTATTGTAGAAATGCATTATATGTACACACTACAAGGAAAATATAAAGGCATTATATGTACAGACTACAAGAAAAATATATGCCTAATTTACTTATCAATTTCTGTTTCAAAATTTATGAACTGTGCTAACTTACCATTTTTTCTTTTTTGAAAGAGCTTGACAGGGTCTTATTTCTTCTCTGCTACAAGCTCATTTCTTCTTCGGAGCAGTCACTCTTGGTTGTAGGGTTATTTCTTCCATTCTTTGGTACAAGGTTATTCCGTTCTTTACTTTGTTGCAATCCCGGCTTTCTTTCATTCTTTGGTATAAGGTCGTTACGTTCTTTATTTTTTTCACTCCTATTGAACTGTCAAACTATAATAGCTCGTTGGCTTTGGTGAAATCAATCTCTAGAGGTGTCACACTAGTTTTATGAGTTTCACGGGGTAAATTTCAGTTCACGTGGTAATTTATTTCATTTAAACCAAAAAAAGAACACGCAAGGGTTTGATCTTGTGACATAGGGCAAGTAATTACACTCAAATAAAAATTCCAATAAATTACTCTGATTAACCTGACTGAGTAGCAGCTACATTATAACAGAAAAAATAATAATACTAAACCATACCATCGTTTCACTTCTAATCTCCCTGTACTATCATCGAGATAAAACGACACATCAGTAACCCTCTCTTCCTTAGTTGAAAACCATCCCAACAAGGGTGACCTACACACACCCAAAAAAACACATTCAGGCAATTTTTCCCATAATAGAACACCTAAAAGTTCAACATTCTTACATTGTTGACATCCACCCCATTATTGTAAAATTCAAATTCTCATCGGAGAGCTTCTGGGTTGCCTGGCTTATCGGTTTTACTGTCAATGGAAGAAGCCCAGTGCCCTGCCGGTCCCGCTTTTCTACAAAACAATCCAAATTCATCGGGCTCTTAAAAATGCCAAAACACGCGGTGATTAAAAACCCTAAAATAGCGGAACTTGACAGAGGAAAACCACTTACCCTGACAGACGAAAATCCACCTTCGTTAACTTGGGTGGCCTGAGAGGGCATAAAGCCGCCTCCGGAGAATAGAGAGCCTCCATCCGATTGACTTTGCATGCCAAACATCTTTAATCTCTACTCTGTCACTCCCCACGGAGAAAAAAAGAAATTTACAATGTAAAATAATAACAGGAACAACTGATATCAAATGTCTTTCAGATGATAATAGTGGTTTGCCGCTGCCGAATCTTAATTGATATTGGGGATTTGAGCGTGAAACACCCGATCTATCCTCTCCTTCTTAGGCGAGGCAGCTGCCTATTCTTTGGGCCAGAACAACGCCACCATCTTTGCGGTGCGAGTCTTGAGCCCCCAATGTTGCCACTCAGTAGCTCTCCTAACGGTTCCCACAATAACTGAGCGGCATTTGGCAACCGAATCTTGAGGCCTCTGTCAACGGACAATGTGGGCAGAGGTGGTAGCGACCGCCATAGTCGTGTTAACTGAAGACACAGATCAGTGTAGCGAACCATAATGAACCGTCAAACCATAATGTAAAGCAGTGGAATGATAGGTTATTTGCTTTGTTGCACTCCTATCAAACTATAAATCAAAGCAATAGATTAGAAGCAAGTGGGTAGTGAAATAGGTATATTAGAGAACAGTGGTGAAGCTGATCAGAGACAAGTCTTGTGCCAGGCTCCATGGCGTGTCAAAGAGCCATCATGCACATGGAAAAGGGCTAACATACAAGAATTTTTCTCTACCCTGCGACAGGATTTAACATGAAATTTTGGTTAAAGTGTCTTGCATTTCATATGAATTAATGTGTAATACACATGACATCAAAGTTAGGTTAAAGTTTCTATCTATTAATACACAAGACATCAAACTTTAACGAAAGGTAAGTACCTCCTTTTACTTTTGTTTTCCTTTCAGACTTTGGATAAAAATTCTTTGGATCTCTAACATTGCCTCGGGACACGTGAGGTCTCCAATAAGAGGTCAAATTCTAAACTTTGGATAAAACAAAAGAAACGCTGAAATATTTATTTAAAACATTGGTTAAATGATTCGGTAAGCCCAAATTAATATAAAATTGGATTCGGCTGAGGCAAGGACTAATAATAGCAACTTGGACCAAACTAATATTAATATTATTATTAGAGCGCGCTACCACTTTTAGTTACTTTTTAATTATGTAAACTAGCAATTGTCCCAAAAGGTACAAAGAGAGGCCGATAGGATTATTAAATTGGAATTGTTGAATTTTTCTAGAAGAGATGTTGGTCAAGCATAACGGATGAGCAATTTGAGCTGGCTAAAGGCTTTCTAATTGTTTTTTATTATGGTAAAATTATATTGATAATTCATTGATTTTACTTTTAAAAGCTTGAAGGAATTTGAAGAGCAGGTATAGAATTGCTTTGTGGGATTTGATCCCAAAATCATTGATTTGTAAATACATACTCAATGAAATGTTAATTGGTTGAACCCTACATAAATGTTTGATATAAGCAAATAAGTCGAAAGAGTTGAAAGGCTTAGACTTGCTTGGGACAAGCATAATCCTTACTCCACTCCAAATAAGAGTTGCAGTATAGGGATTAGGATACTATGCAGGAAAGCATGCCTTATGAACAGAAAAGGCAAAAGATAACAGTGTTTTAATTGCCTGCCCCATAACAACATAAAAAAAAGTAACCATATAAAACACACATCCATAATAGCTCATCTATAGTCTCTAGCTTCTCTAAATAAAACAAATCTATTAAAATCTATGATGAATTTTAAAAACACAAATTATATGATGAATTTAAAAAACACACATTGATTTGACTCAAGTACCAAAATCGATGCCAGTAGGCCATGAGGTAGAATTGGACTAACAGGACAGTCAGTTATCAAGGTTCATTTGTTAAAATGTCAAAAGTGTTTGTATTTCATCTATGATGAATTTTAAAAACACAAATTATATGATGAATTTAAAAAACACACATTGATTTGACTCAAGTACCAAAATCGATGCCAGTAGGCCATGAGGTAGAATTGGACTAACAGGACAGTCAGTTATCAAGGTTCATTTGTTAAAATGTCAAAAGTGTTTGTATTTCACTTGCTGTAAGACAACCCACTTTACTATTTTTGGGAACCATAACTGTGAAAAGCTATAAATTTGAGAAAATTGTTCTTAAATATCTGAATCGAATTTTTTTTCTTGTTGAATGGGTATCAACATTGAGAATCCTTGTAGAATGAGATGAAAGAGCACATAAAATAGCTTATTTTGTACTCATCTGGCATTGAAACTGTTAATCATTATGTATAATTTATGAAATACATGATTGCACTCGCCGTTTCAATTTATTAATAGATAATTCAGATCGAAAACATGGATCTAATTCCTGCTCGCTCACTCAAGCGAGGTTTATTGAACGCTTGGAAGTAGCAGAGGTAATGGAAGAAGTGGGCACTGCAGAACATTCAGGCATCGAGCCCTTGGGATATCGCCTAAAATCTTGGTAGTAATCGTAGACCATGTAATTCTTTTGTACGACATCCAGAGCTTGAAGCTGGTATTGGTTGAGCTCGGGAGGGAAATTACAGTCCAAAACTCTACCTTGCGAACAGTACTGATTATCCAGATTGTAAAGTTCGTCCTTCAATACTGGAAGGCAGGACACCGTGATGAAGTTTGTGTATGTAGCGAGGAATGGCTGGTAACTGTAATTGGCTTTGTATCTTCCCCCATCTGTTGTCCATGAAGAAGCATCCCATATAGTTGCATAAACTGACATTGGTTTGGAAGGGTAAATCGCTCCCAGGCTCTTCATCCTAGGAAATGTTTTGATGGGAATACTGTCCACCATGAACCTGCAATACCAGACAGTAGGAACACAGTAATTTCATGATCTGTCGTTATCAAGTCAAGAAAATGATGGTAATTTCATCATATGTCATTATCAAATCAAAAGAAAATGATGGTAATTTCATTGTCATTATCAAATCAAGAAAATGATGAAAATAATCAGAAATGGGATTATGGTGTAATCCTTGCATTAATGAGAATAGTGATAAACACTGTTAGTAAATGCAAACCCAAAATATTGATCTTCTCAGAGAAGACTTATATTTTGTTAGGTTGCTCCAACGGAATTCGAGGAGTTGCTCCTCTCGAACCTAGATATTACTGATGTTGCTGTTATTCCGTGAGTGCCATTTACTACTTCTTGATCTGATATACTTCCAAAGTTCCCACTTGTTGATCTGATATGCTTTCAAATGTCTATATGGAGCTAGATTTACCACTTGTTTAGCTAGCAAATATTTTTCAAGTTTTAGTTAGAATTGAACACTTGGGCTGGTAGCCCAGACGACCTTTGAAACATTAGCTGATGTCCTTTAGCCAAAGATTCTTGCAGACATGCTATTTATTTAAGCATGAAACTCTCTTCCTTCTGGGGTGTGTGGGGTAGGTATCCTGATCATGAAGCAGGTCAAATACCGATGGCATTTATTGTGAAGAAGTCAAACAGCAATTTCTGCGAAGAGGATGTCATAAATTTTGTTGCAAAACATGTAAATTGAGCACTTGAGTTTATATATGTTTCCTTACTCTGTCTCAACCTAAACTTTGTATTCCCTTCATATTAAAATGGCTTAAAAACAACGCCGTAATAAATTATGGCACCCTACTTGCTGCCAATTAAGCGTTAAATGATAAGTACCAATGCCCAAGACAGAGATAGGTGCCAAGTAGAGCTGCCAAATGTTTTAAAGGAGATGCCTACACTGTCCAATTATTAGCATAGAAATGCCAAGTTTCAGATGTCGAGGAGAATGTCTAACATGTCGACAACAAATGGTTTTTAGTGCCACAAACACACGACATAATCAGGTGTCAAAGACAGTCTAGGGTTCTCAGTGAAGCTGGTAATTCAATGCTTGGGTGAGATATAGAAGCCCTACTTCAGCGATCAAGGTACTAAAATAAAGAACAAGGATATTCGTTTGTCTCTGTGGAAAACTTGCTTCTTTCATAGGATAAAAAGATTGGGCAATTCGTGGATCTCAAAAGGTTATTGATCAAGATCCTGGGGCTAAACATCTATATTGATTAATTGTTTTGAAGAAATTGCTTGCAGAATTATGTCACAGTCTCCTACTGGAAAGTCCTAAAGTGGACTAAATTTAGTTTCAGGTTTCTCTATGATGCTCACAGAAATAGCATAAGTATGTTGTTAAAGGAAAGCGCTCATTGCTAGGGTTTGGTCTCCTATTATCGGAGATATAGAAAAGTTTGTCATGAACTATCAAGACTTCTCCACCTTTGCCAGTCCATTACAATCCAGATTTGGGAACTATAAAGATTCACTCAATGTTCGTACATTTAGATACTAAACCCATTCAGATTCTTCAACAATCCCCCAGAGCTCTTGAAAAATTTAATAAAATTCATAGTAATCACCAGAAACCAATTGATTGAAGCATTGACTCATTAAATAAATTTGAACAAATGAATAGACAAACGAAATAATTTGAAACTATCCAACAAGAGCCTGATCATTCATTTATTTATGTCAAGCGTTCACAGGATAGTTCAAAATTGATGCTATCCATGGACTGAGTCTTTTGATATTCTTCAGTCACTTCTACAAAGAAGAACCCTAACAAAGGAGGCCTTTATTCTCTCAAGTACACACAAAATTGTAGAACTTCCTCCTGTTACAGATCTCATGTATCATGAAACAGAATAGATCATGGCTGCTTTCGATGAGCCAACTTAGACATCTTTGACGTCAGTTCTCTTACAAGCTTTGCAGCAACCATTGCTGTCATTCCATCAACTGTGTCACGTTGTGGATTAAATTCCACAACATCAGCCGCCACAATGTCTCCTTGCAATTTTGTACAATGTTCATGACATCACGAAAAGAGAGACCACCCGGTTCCAGGTGCGAGACTCCAGGTGCAAAAGCCGGATCAAGGCAATCCACGTCAATTGAGATATAAACGCCTTTCACACCTTCCCCAAGTTTCTACAAAAGAAATGGGAGATACATCATACAACAGAAGCTTTGGATAAGAGTTAAGCAATCAAAGCCATTAAAATGTCAACACTCATAGCCCCAATAAAGAGATGTGGATCAAGTACTTATAGAATTATTTAAAAATCAGTCTGCAGTTCTTATGGCACTGCAATAGACAAATATTTTTCCTAGAAGATTTATAATTAATATATAATATACATATATAACATGGCAGCAAAGAAAGTAAAAATACTGACAGTGGATGATATGAGTTACGAAACCCTCAAAAAAAAATAAGGAATGGACTTATTGAGCATCAAGGCACCAATTTAGGATTCAAAGCCTGTATTTTACACATTAAAGCCATGCGATCAAGATAATAGTAATCTGGGAGGTTCGTATTGGTATTTCACAGAGATTTTAACCAGAACATTTCACATATGTGTCGTGGATGGAGTTTAGCCCTGTTTTTGGGCAGGCATATACTATCAGGCCTAATTGCCGTGCGTTGAATAGAATAGATTCCCTAGTTCTATATCTGTAACCCTAAATATTATATTCAAGTGGGACTAATTACTCTGTTTTTGCACCTGCGCGCATAAGTACATTCGTAAATAACATAACAGCAAAGGTGATAATTTCTGTCAAAGTAACCCAACTTCCTTATTAACTCATTTTTTTGAGTCAAATTAAGTGAAATAGGTTTGTATGACATGCAGTTTTGTAGGTATTTTAGTCTGCTTTCATGGCAGAACACTCTTAACAGATCTGTTGTTTTCCTCCTACAGAATGAATCCAAAAGCAAACGTCCCAAAAGTGCAGATGCTAAAAAGGAAAAGGATGATTCAAACTCTGATGCAGAAGAAGGAATCCACAGTGGGAAGCCTGAAGTGAATTCAAAACAATATGCACAAAGTATTATGTAACTTAATTATAAAATTGATAAATAGTGCATGTGGAAAGTGTATTAAAAGTTAAGTGAATGAAAGTTGTATAAAACCAAAGCGTTGGAGTCTTTAGCTGAAGTTGTGCAAATGTTCAAAATGACACAGTAGATGATAAATTACATAAAAGAAACTGAAATAACTGCAAAAAGTAAATTATATTGTGCAGTGAACAAAATAATAATTTAAAAGTTGTATTAGATTAATACAAGGAATAACTCAGAAAGCTGGGTTAGTCTTCCGGCCTAGCCAGGAGATAGTCCCACTGTTACATTTAACATGAAAGGCTACAGGAAGCCACATTCTTAAAGCATAAAGAAATGCAAAATACTTATAAATCTGTATTAATTTGAAACTAACCTTTGTGATGGAGTAGACTACAACAATAAAGATAACAGATAAATAAACATTTATTGCAAATTTTCCAGTAACAAAATGGTAAATGGGCTAAACAAAACAAAATGTGGAACTGACAGAATAGAATACCCCATACCTCACACCCGATAGATATACATGTTTCATAATTTTTTAACAAAAAGGAAGACTTACAGCATAGCATTTCGTTACGGTGGAGGAACATTGTAAATATATAAACTGAATGCTATAAAAATTGTAGCATTGATCCAAATTCCATACACGTTAGACATATTTGACCATAACCCATTTTTTCCATACCCATGCCCGAAGTAAGAGAAGCAATAAAATCATGAGCTCAGGAAGTTGAATTTTAACAGTTCATACATGAATAATTAACCGAGTTCATGAATAGAAACTCTCGGCTCAATGGCCGCTACGACTTGCTCATGAAATCAAGAAAATAACACTGATACAGCTTATCTGACGAAGCCATCTAGAACATAAATCTAGTACCTGGGAGGTATGGCAGTATGCTAATCTTCAACCTTGACGGATCAATCACCACGGACAAAATTGGGAAGAGGTTTACCTGCACCAAATTGGAGAAAAATTAAAAAGGGTTTGGAGCAAATTGTAATGAAAATAAACTCCAATGACATAAAAAACCCCAAATATTCCATACCTGCTACAGAGAAGAACTGAGGACAGTTAAATAAGGCGGGGCACTGGAAGTCCTGAGGGTGCAGCTTATTAACCTTAAATGGTCCTCTGTCGACGGGATCAACGACGCCGATACCCAGCGCCCTGAAAACAAATATGTTTTGTCTGATTTCATAGGCATAGTAAAACCCTGTAAGAAAGAACCCTCATTATGACATTCAATTTCGAAGGGTTTTAACTCTTAAGCCAATGACTCCTCCTTCCTAATCTTACTAAGGGTGTGGGTAGGATGCGTGTGTAATGGCCGGAACCCGCCGGGAAGCAGCAGCAGAAAACCCTACCTTGGATGGCGCAAATGAATCTGACGCAACGTTAGTTGGGCCGGTTAGTTACCATGACCCAGTCAAGAAGTATATCTGTCGTCGGATGGAAGCTCGCATTCTGTACCATAGATAGAGTCCCCAGTGAAGAAGTATATCTGTCGTCGAATGGAAGCTCGCATTCTGTACCATAGATAGAGTCCAATTCGCGAGGCCGGGAGAGGTGGACAGGAACCAAACAGAACCTCAGAAGAACCGCAGAAGACCGCTAGGGGTTATGCCCGCCCGACGCCGCCAGCTGTCAGCATGAGGACGAAAGGGACCCGATGCCACGTGTCAGCCGGAGAATGAAAAGGACGACGAAGGTCCCTTTCAAAGGAAAGGCCTATCGGCCTAAATATATTAAGAGGACCAATGTTTTTTATAAATAAATATTAAGGAACGGGAAAAATCTTTGGTCGTCATTAAAAATTTACATACCTAATCAAACTCTGAATTATATTGTAAATTAACATTTTTAGTTATTTTTAATTATTTTTGAATTATATCGTAATTAGCAATTCTAGTTAATTTTTTAATTATATAAAAAATATCAACATACCCAATCAAACACTGAATTATATTATAAATTAACACTTATATTTATATTTTAATTATCTCTGGATTATATTGTAAATTAACACTTTTAGTTATTTTATAATAATGTAAAAAATATTGTGAACCCTATATAAAAAATAATAAACGGTGGAAAAGATCTAATAAATAGTAAATATTTTTTTATTGTTATTGAAAATTAACATACAAGCCATCAAACTCATAAATTTGTACACTATTATTTCTATTTTTTAATCTAAACATTTCGTGTAGTTTAACCAGGGTGAGGAGTTGTCTAGAAAGTTATGGAAATTTCGGTCATATTTAGAGAAAATCAGGTAAGGATTTTTGTAAATCCAAGTTATAGTTATTAAACTTTAAAATTTTAGTTGTCTTAAACATTTTTGATAGTGTTGAATGCATTTCCGCCATCAAAAACACAATTCAAATCTACAAGATTTTTTGAAATTTTTTTGTTTGCATTCAGACCACTTTTAACTGTCCGGACAATTCTTCCACCTAATTAAATTGCTTCGGTTCACTTTTATTTTTTTATAATTTTAATATTTGCGTTACAATAAATAATTTCTCATAATAATTGAATTACCTTAAAGCGCACTATATTTCTTATTTAAAACACCCTATTTTATTAGTAGATTTCATAAAAACACAAATATATTACCAGAACAGTTTTTATTTTCCGCACAAAAAAAGTGATATATATTTCGATATGAAAGCATATTACATATTTTGTCATTCCAGGAACTTGCTTGCTGTAATGGTCGTTTAGTATCCAGATTGCGCGCTGCAAGTAAGTCCACGTAGGCAATTGAGATTCGTTATTGTTTTAACCAGGAACACAGACCTGCGAAGTATAAGATCCTGGTGGTTTTGGATAGCTCGCAGGACATGTCATGGATGAAGTGCGATTACAGCCATGGGTTCTCCTTTTACAGGAAACTAGATTGAGCTCGTGCTGTAGAAACCTGGAAGGTGACAGCGTATTCTGTAGCAGAGAGAAGTTCATCTTGCAAACCCAAACCAAGGGTGGAGCGCTGTCGTGGCTGAGATGAGTCAGGATTCTTAGTCCGTTTGAAAAAACGGATTTGGATTCGGAACCGATTTCTCAAAATACCAAGAGAATTCTTCTATTGGGCTACTCGCCTTTAGCAAAGGCTCCCTTTCATATCCTTTTCTTTTACTAACTACCCTTTTCTCTTACTAACTACTGAACTTCTTTGAACCCAAAATTAAAGGAAATGTGTCCATTCCCTCTAACTCCTAGTACACCATTTCGGTTTCGAATTGTAAAACCACATTGCTTTGATATTTTGTTGGACATAAGGTTATTACCCTGGGAGACCATCCTCAATATTTTCCTCCAGTGCTTTCAGGTTCACTTCAACTAGAGGAGGGACGATGTTAAGACACCGGAACGTTGTCAGCAAACTATTGAAATGGGCCTAATATGGTTTAAAAGCAGCTTTTGTGAGTCAATTCCAGCTCTTTCTGTGCAAAAGTCAAAATTTCCCTTATACACTCATTTCAACTTTGAGATTTTTTAAACCTAAAATGTCCATCTATAACATACCATATTCAGGATGCCTTAGATTTGCCTGATTGTAAAGAAGCAATTTTAGCATCATAAGAAGTCTTCAGCGACAAGGTTATGCTGTTTTTGTCGATCTAAACAACAAAATTTGCTCAGGAACTAGCTACTTCTCCTAACCTTACTTACTCCTTCTTACTTTATTTCTGCGCTCTTTGTTTATTGGCTCACTTTATTTCTTCTCTTTTTGTTTATTTTTGTTTATTGGCTCGACAGTAGAAATTTTTCATATATAACTTTAATATACTCGAAACAAGTGAATTCACATAAAACAAAGATAAATATTATTTCGACATTGTTGTTAAATCTTGATTTATGTTGTTTAAATTGGTTTTTGATTATTTATGTGGATTTGTGATGACCAGATAATTATGTGAATAAATTCTCTGTTTTTTTACCATTGTAGGTAAAATGTGGACCAAGGATTATGACTTCTTTATAAATGGTGAAAATATTATTGAGTTCAAAACTGAATTTAAATTGAGTAAATACATAAAGTAACCTGAATGAGGAAGTTATTTTCTGTTCTGCTAAAATTGTTATTCTTTTTAAAATATATATATATATGTATATGGGAAGGAAACCCTAACTGTTTTCTCCCCTTCCATAGAAAAATTGAAAGGAAGATGGTCCGGGCTGTTAAGGAACAGGCGGGAGAAAAAAGAGAAAGGAATGGCAAAAGCAGAGGATGGAGTGCTAAGTCTGGTGAAGACCAGATAGCACTGGCACAGACTGTGCATTAAATATTGCTGAAGGCAGAGGCCTGGCAAAAGCTTGGGGGGAGATTAATCCGAATCGATTAATCTCATGGTTGGGTGTAAAACAAGCGACAAAATATAATCCTCTTTCGAATCGAAGAAGGAAGTCAGAGGTCACGAGTGACAGTGCAGGTATGTACTGCTACTGTTGTTATATTACAAAAGAATTAATATAGTTAACTGTAGATTGCCATTCGGATTCTCTGGTAGTATCTCAGTATATCAATAGAAGAAGTATTTATATTTCAATGAGAAGGAAAGACTATTACCCTAGCATGACAAAGTCCAAAGCTGAGCATAAACTTGAAAACAGAGTACGATATATATATTAAAACGTTGAAGATCAGGCATTATTATACATCCTAAACCGTGAACGGTATAGTGGGTATTAATCTGAGCAATTTATTAAACTAAGGTATTTTATCAACCAGAGGGTTATTACACTGGAGTAATACATTGAGCAGAGGTAAAGGCCATCTGATCATAACCTTAAACACAGAGAGAACAGAACCTGTTAACTGTACATTTATTCATTCAACAGAATGGAAGAACGAAAATGCCCAAATAAATAGCACTACAACAGAGTAAAGATTTATGGGTCGGCCTCCTTCGCACTGTATTAATAATAACTAAAACCATACACAGTGATAGAGGTTCATTTCCTCCTCTGAAGTGTAAGAAACAAAATAAAATAACTCATTGATACATTGATATCGAAGGTTACGGCCTTCGGAGTTCAGAAGACACCGACAACCCTCTGGTATGGGGTCGGGAATTCCGTAGAGAAACAATGGAACGACATTCAGTAGAATACACATATATAAACCACAGTATTCAAATAAGACATATAAAAAAGAGGTCTAAGCTAACAGCATGTAAAACAATCGCCATGAATACAGAGTCGGTTACCATTGAACTAGTTTATAAAGGCAGTGTTTGCAAAGAACCCATGAGAAAACAACGATTTCCGTATGGATAACCCCGTGCGACGAGCGCATTCGGAAATAACACATTCATGTAAATACTGTCAAACGACTGTGGAAAGTTAAGGTAAACAGAAAACGGGTAATCAAACCCTCATGAAATCCAAGAACCCGCAATAGAAAAGATTGAGACCGTAAGCACGTGTCTGCTAACATAAACTCAGAAAACACATTTATATATATATATGAACGAGCAATAATTCAACCATACGCTCAGAACAGGAATTCATATGAAATTGTCGGGAAGCGTAAACATGTATTACACGGAAATAGTAACAGTCCTTCTACGCCAAAAGTATTGGAGGCAAGGCCGAACAGTAGACCAGACCAGTTATGGCTGCCAAACAAAAACCCTTAATGGCGAAACCAGTCCTTGGAAAATACATTAAAATGTACAGTGAAACTTGAAATTAAAACTAGAATCGCCTAAGGCGAAATCTCAACACTACATTCATGAAACAGAAAAAGGGCAAAGCTCAAGATAGCAGACTATGACGAGCGAGGGTCGCGGTCATGAAGGAAAGAGACCCAACATCCATGGAAAACACGCAATGCACCTGACAAGAAAAGAGCAGTATTAAGCCTCTTCACGAACCACTGCTAATTCCCTACAAGGGTTAAGTTCTTACCTGGGAGCGACATCATCTTGGTGTTTTATGTAGGCAGTCCAGTGTCGTCGTGCCAGGTTTCATACCTGTGCCAAGATCAACAAACAACCATTACTGTAGAAGCCGAATTATTAACACAGGAAAGACTGCATGAAACAGAACCAGAGTTATAAACGACCTACGGTTGAATAAACGGAGGAATGCTAAACTATCGAAGTAGCTCCAGAAATAAAACATCAGAATTCAACTTGTAATAGACGAAAACTACCTGTGCATTCGAGGCAGATGAAGAATTCCGCGAGCCGAACCTTCTCCATGTAGCCTCCCTCTACCGGCAAAATGAATCAATGGAAACCCTAACATGGGTTTGTATAGTAAACCCGTAAGTCGGTCACCGTCCGATGGCGGGATTGAATCCCCACCGTCGAGATAGTCAGTATCCCGAGGAACTTGATACTTGCCCGAATTATTAAAGAAAAATCTCACCTCGTGATTGTCAACCGGATCAACGATCGATATCAGTAGGTCAGGGCCACCTGTTGGCATCTCATGCATCGAGTATACGGTGGTAGGATCTGCCGTAGGGAACGACACTGGTGAGTAATAAATGATGACCAGTCGTTTAATAATCGGTTGGTAAAAAAATTTAACACAGACCCAGGACCGCCATGATAAGAACCTCAACCATGTAATATATAACAAATGATTAACGAGAATGCCACGGTGTAAGTCAACCCTTATGCCGAATAGATTTATAAGGTAGACAACTATAACCAAAAAAAAAAATTTACATGGTATTTAAATTATTAATGTTAAATGATGGTCTATGACATATGGTATCAGAGCCTAGTTACAAGACTGAGGCCTCTGGGTAAGGATAGTTTCTTTTTAAAGGAAATATATATATATTAGACTATTCCGCATCATTCTTTTTATGTTGATGAAATAAGTGCAGGATCAAGGGCTTAGAGACTTGCAGAATGAGGAGAGCAGACAATACAACTCGACGACCTGTGGTGGGACAAGGGATACCGGGACCTGAACATAATCCTGAACTATGGGTTCAGCTCGGTGAGGAGGCCAGATCTACAAATCAAGCCATTCTGGAAACCGTCCAGGAGCTTAAAAATGAAATGGCAAGGCTGCGGGAAGATAATGCTAGACTAACAATGGAACAAGAGAGAATATTGAAAAGTTTATCTGAGCGACAAAATCAAGTGCCAGTTAATCCTAGTATGGAACAACAAAGGATGTCGGAAGAACAGAATCACCCTATGCCCCCTGAAGGCTCAGAGGAGCAGGAAGAGCGTTCTGATAATGTAAATGAACAACAAACTTCGAAGAGACAAAGGGTCAAGCTGCAAGGGGAATTTCGCAAAATTAAACCCCCGCATTTTGATGGAGAACAGGAGGAAGCCGCTGAAGCATGGCTGATTAATATGAACAAATATTTCCAGCTCTATGAATATGACCATAACCTTAAAGCTAGATTGGCTATTTTTCAGTTACAAGGAAAGGCCACCTTATGGTGGGAGGAGGTGAAAATAGTAAAGGGAGTTACTGAGCAAACAGTCACTTGGGATAATTTTCAAAAGTATTTCAAGGAGAGATACCTGACTGAACGATTCTATGATGAGAAGGCCAGGGAATTCCATGACCTTCGTTTGGGGCAGCAAACTATGGACGAGTTCATCACTCGTTTCACTTCTCTGCTTCGCTACGTCCCATATATAAGAGAAGAAAAGGCGAAGGTACAATGATTTGTAAGCAGTTTACCACCCTACATGTGAGAAAGGATTGAATTTGACAATCCAAAATCGATGGACGAAGTAATCCGGAAGGCCAGAATCTGTTACCAACAGAGAAAACAAAAAGGAGAAACAGCTGGCAAGAAATGGAATGAGAAGAGGGGCTTTGAGCCAATGGGAAACAGCAAAGGAAATCGTAACAGTGGAAGTAAGGGGAATGGGAAAGGACTGAACAGTAGAATTCCGGTTAGAACCGCAACCAAATTTAGGCTTAACAATGAATCTAAAGGCAGCGAACCGCAGACACGCTTAGACAATGAAGGGACCACCAAGCCCCTAGTGCAATGCTGGGGTTGTGGAGGACCCCACTACATCAAAAACTGTCCACAGCGGAAAGGGACAGAACAGCTGTCCCAGATTCATGAGGCCTCAACAGTTGGCGAAATAGGACGCAGTATACCCAGGATTAATGCGGCGTTGGGAGACCGTCAGGCAGAGTATCAACCCACTATGGTCGAATTCGAAGGTAATATCTCAAACCTTACTGTATCTGTTTTAATTGACCCGGGGGCTACACTAAGTTATGTAAGCCCAAAAATAGTAGAGCGCTGTAAATTACAATCCACTAAGTTTAAAAACCCATGGCTGGTGCAATTAGCCACAGGAGCTAAAAGACGAGTGGTAGCTAAAATTACGGACTGTTCCTTTACCATAGCTGGACAGACAGTGTCAGCGGATTTAAATGTGCTTCCCCTTGGCTCCTATGACATTCTCATTGGGATGGACTGGCTGGAGAAACATTGGTCACTAGTGGACTGTAAGACTAAGATTATCTACTTTAGAGACTCCTTGGGAAATAAACAAGAGATGCAAGGGATTAAGCGACCTGTACAAGTGCGGCCGATAACAGCAAACCAATTGGTAAAGTGTGTTCGAAAAGGTTGCCAGATCTATGCCGTGCAGGTGGGTTATGCAGATTCTAAAAACAAATCAACCCTCCTAAATAATATCCCTGTAATTCAAGAATTCACAGATGTGTTTCCAGAAGAAATTCCGGGGTTACCTCCAAAAAGGAATATAGATTTCACCATCGAGTTGGTTCCAGGAGCAGCACCAGTATCTCGGGCACCATATAGAATGAGTGTACCCGAACTGACAGAGTTAAAGATGCAGCTGCAAGAGTTATTGGACAAGAATTATATACGTCCTAGTGTGTCTCCGTGGGGAGCACCAGTGTTGTTCGTTAAGAAGAAAGACGGAACTTTCCGAATGTGCATTGATTACCGTCAGTTAAATAAACTAACTATTAAGAATAAATATCCTTTGCCACGGATTGACGAACTATTCGATCAAGTGAAAGGCGCAACGGTGTTCTCTAAAATTGATTTACATTCTGGTTATCATCAAATCCGAATTAAGGATGAAGATATCGCTAAAACAGCTTTTAGAACCAGATACGGCCATTATGAATTTGTGGTCCTGCCATTTGGACTTACCAATGCCCCCGCAACGTTCATGTGTTTAATGAACAGCATTTTCCACCAATATTTGGACCGATTTGTACTGATATTTATTGATGATATATTAGTATATTCTCGCACCATAGAAGAGCATCAGGAGCATCTCAGGAAAGTGCTACAGACCCTCTGGGAACATCAACTATATGCAAAATTCAGCAAGTGTGATTTTTTCAAAGAAGAGATCCAATATTTGGGGCATGTAATTACCAAGGAGGGAATCACCGTGGACCCAGAGAAAATAAAGGCCATAATGGACTGGCCTGTACCAAAGGATGTGGTAGATGTTCGATCCTTTATGGGTCTGGCTGGTTATTATAAAAGGTTTGTGGAAGGTTTCTCCAGAGTTGCATTTCCCATTACTTCGTTACAGAAAAAAGGGAAAACATCCCATTGGACCCCAAACTTCCAGAAAAGTTTTGAACAATTGAAGCATTTACTCACCACGGCTCCTATCTTGAGAATAGTTGATCCTGATAAAGATTACGTGGTGTGTACGGATGCAAGCAAGGAAGGAGTCGGTGGAGTTTATGCAGGAAGGCAAGGTGGTTTCCTACGAGTCTCGGAAACTAAAAGAGCATGAACAGAAATATTCTGCTTACGATTTAGAGTTGACCGCTGTCATCCATGCTCTAAAAATGTGGAGACATTATCTTGTGGGCAGGAAATTTTTGCTGCTCACTGATCATCATAGCTTGACCAATTATTTCAGCCAGCCCACCTTAAACGCTCGACAAGCACGGTGGGTGGACTTTCTGAGTGGCTTTGATTTTGAAATAAAGCACTTACAAGGAAAGGAGAACTGAGTAGCGGATGCCTTAAGCCGGAAAGTACAACATTTGTATGAAGTCTCCGTTAGTGGGTGGAGAAGCCCCATTTTGGAAATGGTCAAAGAGGCTTCCAGACAAGATGTTAATTATCAGCAGTTAAAACTGTAGTTACAACAATCTGATAATGTGTCAAACCAACCAGGTTATGAGTTGGATGATGCAGGAATGATACATTTCAAACAAAAATTGTATGTACCCAACCAAGATAAAATTAAAAATCTGATTATGGATGAGTTTCATGTCAGCCACTATGCGGGGCATCCGGGATATCAGAAAATGATGATTGCCATCCGAAAGGATTATTTTTGGCCAGGAATGAAAAAGAACATTGCTGAGTATTTAGCACGATTCCTAGAATGCCAACAGATTAAAGTAGAACACCAGCATCCAACAGGATTACTACAACCCTTACCTATCCCAGAATGGAAATGGGAAATTATTTCCATGGATTTCATTACAGGATTACCTAAGACAAAAAAGAACAATGATTCCATCATGGTGGTAGTGGATAAGCTAAGTAAAGCTGCACATTTTATACCAGTACAATCCACATATAAGGCTACACAGATTGTGCATGTGTTTTATGCAAAATGTGTTTAGGCTTCATGGGCTTCCAAAAACGATAATTTATGATCGTGATGTGAAGTTCACATTAGCCTTCTGGAGAACGCTATTCGCTGAATTAGGAACCCAATTAAATTTCAGCACAGCATACCACCCTCAGACCGATGGACAGACAGAACGAGTTAACCAAGTGGTGGAAGATATGCTGAGGGCATATGTAATGAAGCAACCCACATTGTGGGAAGAGTATCTGCACCTGGTAGAGTTCGCGTATAATAATGGATATCACACCTCTACGCAAATGAGCCCCTTCGAGGTTATGTACGGTCGAAAATGCCAAACACCCTCTAGCTGGGGAGGACCCGAGGATAAACTAAGTTTGGGACCTGAGATGCTGAAGGAAATGGAAGAGATGGTAAAAAGGGTGCGTGTAAATTTGAAGGCTGCTCAAGACAAACAGAAAAATTTTGCTGATCGGAAAAGAAGATTCAAGGAATACCAAGTGGGGGATCACGTGTATATCAGAATTCAAACAAAAAGGATTACCCTACAATGGAGTGGGTGTGCCAAGTTGGCACCCCGATACTATGGACCTTTTCAAATTTTGGCTAGGATTGGACCGGTAGCATACCAGCTTGCCTTGCCAAGCCACATCCGAGTCCATAACGTGTTCCATGTCTCGATACTTAAGAAATATGTCTATGATCCCAAGCATGTGATTCAATGGCGAGATATTCAGGTAGTAACTATTGCTGCAAATGGACTGATGAATTGATATTGAAAGGAAAAACTAACTTTGGGATTCTGTAATGCAGGTCGAACCGGAAGGAGAGGTTCTGGTCGAACCTCTGAACATCCTCGACCGGAGAGAAGTGCAGCTGCGGAAACGAGTTATTACCCAAGTTAAGGTCCAGTGGCGACACTATGGACCTGAGGAAGCAACTTGGGAAGATGAAGAATTGATGAGAAGAACTTATCCAGCTCTGTTCGTAGCTGAAAGACACCGAGACGGTGTCCAATCTCAGGGGGAGGAGATGTGATGACCAGATAATTATGTGAATAAATTCTCTGTTTTTTTTACCATTGTAGGTAAAATGTGGACCAAGGATTATGACTTCTTTATAAATGGTGAAAATATTATTGAGTTCAAAACTGAATTTAAATTGAGTAAATACATAAAGTAACCTGAATGAGGAAGTTATTTTCTGTTCTACTAAAATTGTTATTCTTTTCAAAATATATATATATGTATATATATTAAGAAACAGTTGCCAAGAAAGGGGAAGGAAACCCTAACTGTTTTCTCCCCTTCCATAGAAAAATGGAAAGGAAGATGGCCCGGGCTGTTAAGGAACAGGCGGGAGAAAAAGGAGAAAGGAATGGCAAAAGCAGAGGATGGAGTGCTAAGTCTGGTGAAGACTAGATAGCACTGGCACAGACTGTGCATTAAATATTGCTGAAGGCAGAGGCCTAGCAAAAGCTTGGGGGGAGATTAATCCGAATCGATTAATCTCATGGTTGGGTGGAAAACAAGCGACAAAATATAATCCTCTTTCGAATCGAAGAAGGAAGTCAGAGGTCACGGGTGACAGTGCAAGTATGTACTGCTACTGTTGTTATATTACAAAAGAATTAATATAGTTAACTGTAGATTGCCGTTCAGATTCTCTGGTAGTATCTCAGTATATCAGTAGAAGAAGTATTTATATTTCAATGAGAAGGAAAGACTGTTACCCTAGCATGACAAAGTCCAAAGCTGAGCATAAACTTGAAAACTGAGTACGATATATATATTAAAACGTTGAAGATCAGGCATTATTATACATCCTAAACCGTGAACGGTATAGTGGGTATTAATCTGAGCAATTTATTAAACTAAGGTATTTTATCAAACAGAGGGTTATTACACTGGAGTAATACATTGAGCAGAGGTAAAGGCCGTCTGATCATAACCTTAAACACAGAGAGAACAGAACCTGTTAACTGTACATTTATTCATTCAACAGAATGGAAGAACGAAAATGCCCAAATAAATAGCACTACAACAGAGTAAAGATTTATGGGTCGGCCTCCTTCGCACTGTATTAATAATAACTAAAACCATACACAGTGATAGAGGTTCATTTCCTCCTCTGAAGTGTAAGAAACAAAATAAAATAACTCATTGATACATTGATATCGAAGGTTACGGCCTTCGGAGTTCAGAAAACACTGACAACCCTCTGGTATGGGGTCGGGAATTCCGTAGAGAAACAACGGAACGACATTCAGTAGAATACACATATATAAACCACAGTATTCAAATAAGACATATATAAAAGAGGTCTAAGCTAACAACATGTAAAACAATCGCCATGAATACAGAGTCGGTTACCATTGAACTAGTTTATAAAGGCAGTGTTTGCAAAGAACCCATGAGAAAACAACGATTTCCGTATGGATAACCCCGCGCGACGAGCGCATTCGGAAATAACACATTCATGTAAATACTGTCAAACGACTGTGGAAAGTTAAGGTAAACAGAAAAGGGGTAATCAAACCCTCATGAAATCCAAGAACTCGCAATAGAAAAGATTGAGACCGTAAGCACGTGTCTGCTAACATAAACTCAGAAAACACATTTATATATATATATGAACGAGCAATAATTCAACCATACGCTCAGAATAGGAATTCATATGAAATTGTCGGGAAGCGTAAACATGTATTACACGGAAATAGTAACAGTCCTTCTACGCCAAAAGTATTGGAGGCAAGGCCGAATAGTAGACCGGACCAGTTATGGCCGCCAAACAAAAACCCTTAATGGCGAAACCAGTCCTTGGAAAATACATTAAAATGTACAGTGAAACTTGAAATTAAAACTAGAATCTCCTAAGGCGAAATCTCAGCACTACATTCATGAAATAGAAAAAGGGCAAAGCTCAAGATAGCATACTGTGACGAGCGAGGGTCGCGGTCATGAAGGAAAGAGACCCAACATCCATGGAAAACATGCAATGCACCTGACAAGAAAAGAGCAGTATTAAGCCTCTTCACGAACCACTGCTAATTCCCTACAAGGGTTAAGTTCTTACCTGGGAGCGACATCATCTTGGTGTTTTATGTAGGCAGTCCAATGCCGCCGTGCTAGGTTTCATACCTGTGCCAAGATCAACAAACCACCATTACTGTAGAAGCCGAATTATTAACACAGGAAAGACTGCATGAAACAGAACCAGAGTTATAAACGACCTATGGTTGAATAAATGGAGGAATGCTAAACTATCGAAGTAGCTCCAGAAATAAAACATCAGAATTCAACCTGTAATAGACGGAAACTACCTTTGCAGTCGAGGCAGATGAAGAATGCCGCGAGCCGAACCTTTTCCATGCGGCCTCCCTCTACCGGCAAAATGAGTCAATGGAAACCCTAACATGGGTTTGTATAGTAAACCCGTAAGTCAGTCACCGTCCGATGGCGGGATTGAATCCCCACCGTCGAGATAGTCAGTATCCCGAGGAACCTGATACTTGCCCGAATTATTAAAGAAAAATCTCACCTCGCGATTGTCAACCAGATCAACGATCGATATCAGTAGGTCAGGGCCACCTGTTGGCATCTCATGCATCGAGTATACGGTGGTAGGATCTGCCGTAGTGAACGACACTGGTTAGTAATAAATGATGATCGGTCGTTTAATAATCGGTTGGTAAAGAATTTAACACGGACCCAGGACCGCCATGATAAGAACCTCAACCATGTAACATATAACAAATGATTAACGAGAATGCCACGGTGTAAGTCAACCCTTATGCCGAATAGATTTATAAGATAGACAACTATAACCAAAAAAATTTTTTTACATGGTATTTAAATTATTAATGTTAAATGATGGTCTATGACAGGATTCAACATACCTAAAAATTTCTAGAGCATTTCAATTGTGAAGAGTAAACCCGTCAAACTTGTGATTTCAATACAAGGTTATTGACAAATTAAATAAGAAAAATTTTCAAAAATTGACACTTAAAACTAATGGTATATTCATCCAACCATGAAAAATTATAAAAAAAATAAATTTCTATTAAAAATGTATGTTAAATAAATTCTTCATTTAAAAAAAATGTCAAAATGAAAATGATAAAAAAAATTCACACTCAAAAATTTGAATAAAATTTAAAATAAAAAGCATGAAAAATACAAAAACTTTATCAAACCTCAGACCAAAGATTTGAAATTCCAGGCCTGGCCATACCTATCAATAAGACTTGCGATAGCTGTCAGTTAAAATAACGGTCACGTCAATTATTCTAAATACCACTTTTACAGAAGCGTCACATCAATATCTACATCTGAAATCTTTAACGGCATCCCCACCGACCTCCGTCGCCGGTCGAAGACCACTTAACTGGCCGTGTGTCTTTTAACCAAACAATTTTTCACTGCCAGCTGCCCATTGTTCAGGCCCTTACACTACGACCAAGAAGGATATATCGCTCATTGTTTTCTTAGGCCCTCTACGGAATTCAAGCGTGCAACCTTGCGCCAACGAAAGCTACATTATATCTCAAAATGCAGGTCGTTTGAGCTGCGGGCGGACCATGGGAATCTAAGAGTTCCTGGTAAAACCTCGCTCCCCACATGTGGCGACTTGAAAGAATCACACAACTCGTCCTGAGGTGATGTAATTTGGATGTATGGGGTTTCCAGCTCTCCATCTTTAACGGAAATATTCGATGGAATAACATATTATGTTGTTTTAAGATACATTCTCGAAATTTTGAAAGGCTAGTAAGCTTAGTATCAAACATATTTGCATAAATGTTTTGAGATGAAATTTTGATGTTTCTCCCTTATAAACCTCGGCATCAGAGCAAAGCAATTTACAAGGGATAGATTCTCTGGCGTTGGGAGGCAAAACTCAGCGGTATCATGGGAAGCTGCCTCTGCCGTGGAGCCATTAATGCGAAAGATGAGGATAGTCATTCATCTCGTGGAGCCATTCCTTCGAATGAAGAGGGTAGCGGTTGGGGAAGAAGTTCGTCCCGCGGAGCCATCGGTTCCGAAGATGAGGATAATGGTTCTGGAAGTTCGTCGTCGCTATCCCTTTCTGCATTTGTATCTACTTTTAATCCTGGACCAGTCAGGGTCGGCATGAATGATTTTGGAAGGACGCAGGACCATGGAAACTGTTATTGGGTCTACGCAGCCTTTTCAGAGAGCGAACGTTTTCTTGCTCTGGACATTTATGAGAACACGTATGTGCGTCTGCCAAATCATCATATGATCGCCGGCCAGACACCTGCGAGCACAGTCTCCGATGGTAAGCTATTTGTTATAGGTGGTACAACAAGCCAATCTTTTCAGTGCTTTGATCCAGTCTTGATTAAATGGTCTCAGACCTTTTCCTCCACCACCAAGACGAGAGACGGGGCCGTTGCAGCCTCTATCGATGGAAAAGTCTATGTGTTTGGAGGGCACAAGAGAGGACTGAATGATTGGGGTGAAGTGTACGATGTATGTGTTAATACATGGACGCCCACGCCAATACCTGCGTCTGAAGTCTTAAACGAAGAAAATTTTGCAGATGTTTTCCCACTATTGACGTCTGCTGTTTTGGGAAAGAAAATAATTATGCGAGGATTTGGTAATGGAATTGCATTTGACGTGATGTCTAATTCTTGGACTCAAGTTTCACAGAATTTGATGAGTGGCTGGAGGGATTTGAGCACGGCCGCTGTTGTGCAGAACATGTTAATTACTTGTCACGTTGAGGATCGCCAACTATCCATCGGCGCTTATGATCCGGATCAGGATGTTTGGCTTATGTTAGAAGGGATTGACCCCAGCTTTCACGAAAATGCATCTAGATCAAAGTTTATGGCTGTAAATGGGAAGCTGGTCATATATTATATCGCGGATGAAAATGATTTAAGATTTTCAATCATTGAAATTAATGAAAAACTTGGGACGACTGTTAAGGCCAATCTTTTGCGGCAATCCAGATTTCCTATAGCAACGATAATTGAGCCAGGTAACCATTCTATGCTTCAAGGTAGTTTTTAATTTTGCTCTGTGTTTTATTATCACGCTTTAAAATGTTTAGGCAATCAAATTTTAATTAGTTTTACTATTTAATTTGTTTTTGGCTATTACTAACCCTAATCCTTTTGCTCCATCCTTTTTCAGGGCTGAATGTCATTTCCAGGCCAACTTTACTGCAACCACTACGTTCCTAGAGTTCCTAATCCACTACGTTGGTCGCAAAAATTTCCAGACCTCTTTTGGCATGCATGTAGGCAGAAATTAACTTTTATATTAAATACCATAATGTTAATGTCGTAAATTTAAATATAGCGACAGTGATACAGTTGTGTTAATTTCAACAAGCTTTACTAATATAAAGACAGTAATATTTTTATGCTAATTTTTATAGGTTTTATTTTTTTGCTTTGCTACATGTGTAAAAAGAACTGGTTAATCTGTTGTGATTGCTACATATGTAAAAAGAATGGGTTAATCTGCTGTGATTGATGGCAATTTCTCTGGAAAATGCAATACCTCCTTCATCGATAGTCTCTTCTGAGGGGAAGCAGAAGCATAATTCAATATAATCCCCAAAGATACTGAGAATTCTTCCTTTCCTTCAACCTTTGGTCGAAGAGTAGCATCTATGATGCGCAAAATCCAGTCAGATTATTGTGGAAAAGGTCTATAGTTGCATTCACTAGAAGATGCCCTAAAGCTGTAGGTATGGTACCAGAAATCCTGTTTCCAGCCAAGTTGAGAGAGCAATTCAGACATGAAAAGTTGCCAAGATCAAGAGGGATAGATTCATTAAGCAGATTTGAAGACAAATCCAATACTTCAAGAGCTTTTACATGTGATCCAAATCCTTTGGGAATAGGTCCTGAGAAAAAGTTATTTTTCAAAATGAGAGCTCTTAGTTCTGTAAATGTTGTGATCTCTGCGAGGATTCCTGTGAGGGTGGTCATCCATTGAAGTGTGCAAACAGCATAAAACCATATATTTAACATAAAAGTGGACTGGTATTTGTTGGCTGGGTGTGAATTAATTCTTTATAGTTAATATCCAGGTCGACCATGTCAGAATACCAGAAAATGTGAATCATTATAATGCATAATGGCGTAGATGACGTCGGATCCTAGCGGCTACTGCAGTCCAAAGTTCAAGATTCAAGCCCGCAGCCGTAGCAGTGAGGGCGGCAGGTCCGCTAGGATTCGGTGTCGCCGTGTTCAGGCTTTCGTCCAGGCCGCTGCACATTACAATCATTCACATATTCTGGGGAAAATTAATTCCTGCAGTCCCAAGTTCAAGATTCAAGTGAAGTTCAGGATTCCTGCCGAAATTTACAAAGAAACCCCTAATTATAAAGAAGGTGGTCGGTTTCTTAGATTACGAGTTGATCAATTCTTTTTATATTCATAATTCAAATGTGCGGTGCATACGTTAAATTTACGTATAGGAGATTATCGTTATGGAAACATAGTGGTTTCCACTCCAACTTAAGTTCATTAATTTTGATTACTTTCATTAATTTTAAATTATATAATTTATTAATTTTGATCAGATCTATTAACATTACATTATATAATTAATTATAAGATGCATTGAAATTGTTTTGCTATCAGTGATTTTTTTAATGTTACATGTAAATTTTATATTAAGTATGGAATAAATTATGTATCTATTTTATATGGGAAAGTGGAAAGTATTTATGGATAATTTTTTTATTAGTTTTTATTTATATATATGTGTAATGTTAATATAAAAAAGCATATAGATAAGGATATGTTAGCAACTATAAATAAAACATAAATTGATACAACTTATTTTATAGAAGTAATAAGGTGGGGGTTAAACAAATGAATATAAAGATAGGTTAAATTGTATTAAGGTAAATTGTATTGATGATAAGTATGGCATACTTAGTCGTTTAGCTATGGTGGTTGGGAGGAATAGTTCGATTTTATTATTGTACTAGTTTATTTATGGTGGTTGGGAGGAATAGTTCTGGCTTCCAGCTTTCTTGTTGATTGGCCTTATCCCTTCAATATTTTAGGTTTGATATTCATAATAAATAGGAATTTGGGATATTCCATATCCTTTTTGGAATTATCGTGGTTTTCTATGGTTTAAGGCCCTTATGCTAAGTTGGATCTCAAGTGAAATTGATATTATTTTAACTATTGAAGAGTAAAAGGTGGTTTTCCATGGTGCAAGGCTCTTATGCTAAATTGGATCTCAAGTGAAATTGATATTATTTTAACTATTGAAGAGTATAAGGTGGTTTTCCATGGTGCAAGGCTTTTAAGGTAAGTTGGACCTCAAGCGAATTTGATATTATTTTAACTATTGAGGAGTATAAGGTCCCTAACATACAGGGATTTATCTTAGGGTCAACATGGAACAAGAAATCACATTGTAAATGGGTTGGAGGCATAGCCTCTTACATACGAAATCATATTTTCCTTGCATTTGAAAGCATGTTTTCCCTACATTTGACTTCATAATATAGAACCTATCAATTTGTACGTTTGAATTGAAATTTCTTGTATTAATGGAAAGAACATTTATATAGCAAATTGTTATTTTGCACCTATTAATTCTACCTTTTATAAGAAAAACAATCTTGAGAAAAATTCTCCTTATAATACCCTTAAACAAGATATTTATATTCTAAAAAATGAAGGTAACATCATCCTATTATGAGATTTTAATGCTAGAGCTACAACTAATCAACCAATTTTGTTAAGACCCTAATATTTTATGGCTACATTGTAATGCACATACCCAATCCATTAAAGATTGATTAAGGATATGGGACATCAAAATCTCTCTTTTTCAATTCAAATCAAAACTCTTTTATGAGATCATCAACATATGCTAATTAAGTTTGCATCATTAAAATATGATCAATTGAATATTTTTACCCTTGGTGCCACATTAACATTAATATGCAATTACTATGTGGTTGATCATGTGGCACCCTAGGTCCATGTGTCATTATAATGGTAGTGTCATGGCACCACTAAGGCCACTTTTGGCCTTACATATCATCCATTAGCCTAAGGATCAATTATCTTACATTTAAGTAAAAAATTAATTAATAATGAATTAATGTATTTATGTTCATACAAATATATTAAGTTAATAATAACAATAAATACATTTAATTATCTCATCATCATTAAATTAAATATTTTTTTATGTGAACCATTAAAAATGTGGATGGTTTCATAGGGTTAGGCGAAATTTGAAATTTACCAATGTAGAACCCAAAACATCTAACTAGGACACAAAACATCTAACTAATGGTGGATGGAATCAAACTCTTAACTTTTCATTGAGCTCTCTTAGTTCATTGTCCATAAGTGAAATTTGACATGCCACTTTTAGAAACTTCATTAAATTTTCCAAACACTCAATGGTATTATTGGTAGTTGGAAAACTTTAACATGTAGCTGTTACAAACTTCATAAAATATGTCTAAACCTTAATTGTATTTTTTAGGCGAAGGCAAAATTGAACGTATCACTTTTAGAAACTTCATCAAATCCATTGAATCTTTAATGGTATTATTGGTAGTTGACAAAATTTAATGTCACTTTTAGAGAATTCATTAATCCACCAAACCTTAATTGTATTGTCAACCATTTGCAAAATTAATATTTTTACTTATTAAAATCCCACAAATTCTTCTTATGAAATATATTTGTGCAAACTACATAATAAATCTAAGATAATTGGCATTAGACATTAAATACAATTATCTCTACTGAGAATGTAAGTCATTATATGCATAGAGATACTCTACTATGCTCTCATTATATAGATAAGAATTTATAAATTTGAAGATTCAAAGTCAATTCCTAAGAAGAAGGAAAGTCTTGAAATTCTTTATACTCAAGTAAATAGATATAATTGCAAGGAGTTACTACACATCATAGTCTAAGGAAGTCTTGCTCCAAAATAGATAGGATTCAAATGTAAATAAGCATACTTATTGAGAGTTACTACCCACCAAAATTGATGTATTTAAGCATATATATATAGGTAAGAGTAAATTATAAAGTAAATATGCAAAGTTACCAAGGTTACTTCCCACCCAAATTTATACACTTTTTACATAAATTTAGGTAAGACCATTATGTAATTAATTTTTCTACTTCACACAACTTACCCCATAGAAGCTCTTGTAAGTTACAATTAATATGCACTAAATCAAACATAACCTAAGATATTTTCATGAATATAAATATATATGTGCCATAATCATATGAATAAATTTTCACTATAGAAATTAAACATTAGGATTTTTACTCTCCCTTGTTATTAACCAAATTTTCTACCACATTTAGAATGTCTCTATTAATTACTTGAGTCATGCATTAGTATATGATTACTGTAGCTATGCACTTATACTTCCATGGGCCTTATTGTGATTTATAGCTAGTAAGATTTACTCCTCATACAAGCTCAATGGTATAGTTTATACCAGGCTTACTACTCATACAAGCTCAATGGTATAGTTTATACCAGACACGAATCTTACACATATAATTGTTGAGGCAAAGGAGGCATCACGGGAGACATTTGTACACCATTATATCACTATACCAAATTTGTATGATATTTTAAAATATGTGCCACATTTAGAATTTCCATTTAAGAAAAGACATAGATTTTCTATCTCTAATTTTGCAGACAAAATTCATAAAGTAAAGGAACAATAATAACAAGTATCAAAGGCAACACTTATCTAATTTCAAGATTGAAAATCACTTGAAGGAGTCTTTTCATCCCAACTATAAGCTTAGATGAACTAATTCTCTCTACAACTAGCCACTCCTCAACCATGTTATAATACCACAAGCGGAAACTATTAACAATTAGAGATTTGAGATCGATGAAGGTAAATATCCTTCACAAAATAAAAAAATAAAAAGTAGAAAACTCTTCTTCTCATTGAGCTTAGGGTATCCAAAAATCTCATATGCCTCTCAACTAGCTAGCCTAGTAATGTATAAATCCCTCGACCACTCTACAATCCCTTGGAAATTTCCTTTCCCGTTGTGTATCATATTGACCTAACATGGGTAAATTTGTGACCCACACTATTTAACTAAGTTTCAAATATCTTTGGTGAGAAATGGGCATGTAGTATTGAGTTTTAGAAAGCCAAACACACCAAAAATGTTCTAATCTATGATTGGCACTTTTATGGACATACCCAAAACTTTGTATAATTACTCAAAGAAATAAAGAGAACCTCCAACATGAAAAGGCCAACATTTTTCTCATGAAATCACCACTCCAGGCCCCCCTTAGACCCCCTTGATGGTGATTAAACGGGAAGCATTGTAGCTTTGTTAGGAATAGGGATCCAACGTGACTAAAAGAAAAATACCTTTGAACAATCAGTAAGATATTCATGCTCCACACCCAACAATATCCCACTTGGCGACTAACTATATAAACTCCATCATTGCTTGACTTGCTAGATAATGAATCCAAATCAACTTGGTTGTTTCTCATATTCACCATCATACTTGAAGACCAATTGAAACTGAAAAGAATCTCAGTTTCTCCCTGGTTACAAATTTTCTTAACATATTTGTAGCATTCTTGCTAGTGTGTATCTTTTCTAGCTTCAACTATCCATCTTCCAACATTGACCATATGAAATGGTACTTGAGATGTATATATTTAGTCTTGGAATGAAATACTGAGTTCTTTGCAAGATGAATGACACTTTGGTTATCATTGTATAACGTACCCATCTCTTGCTTCTTTCCCAATTCATCCATAAACCTTTGTAACCAGATCATTTCTTCACTAGCCTCTGTAGTAGCAACATACTTTTCTTCTTTTGTTGAAAGTGCAACAATGTCTTTTAATTTTGAAACCCAACTAACAATTGTTCACCTACAATAAACACATACCCTGTGGTACTCCTCTGGTCATCTTTATCATCTGCCATGTCTGCATCAACATATCCCTATAGAGAAATGTTTGAACCACCAAAGCATAATAATTTATTTGTGGTACCTCTCAAATACCTAAAAGCCCACTTTACTTCCATCTATTGTTGTTTCCCTGGATTTTTCATATACCTGCTTACAACTCCCACTGCATGTGCAATATCAGGCCTTGTACATACCATTGCATACATTAAGCTTCCAAATGCTAATGCATATGGAAATTTACACATATAATCCATCTCTTCCTGAGTCTTGGGACACATCTCCTTGCTTGGTTTGAAATGAGTAGCCAAATATGTACTAACTGGTTTTGAATTCTGCATATTAAATCTTTTGTAGAATTGAGGCTTCTGTGATCCATAACAATTAGAAGAAGAGTTTCGGCATAAATCACATGTAGAAAACCTTTGTCGACGCGTTTCAGACCAACTAGTGTGGTTCATCATCAGGACAAGTTAAGGAGTCAAATCATGGCCACACATTAAATAGGGAGAGCAAGGTTGACCATCAACGGCTAAATAGAAACTAGCCCTTGATGGTCAACCTTGTCGACCTAGCTGCTGGGAAGGTCTGCTCTCCCTATTTAATGTGTGGCCATGATCTGACTCCTCAACTTGTCCTGCCGATGAACCACACTAGTTGGTTCGAAATGCGTCAACAAAGGTTTTCTACATGTGGTTTACCTCGAAACTCTTCTTATAAATACTAAATCTTTCCAACACCTTTTCTATGTACTCACTCTAAGACAACATTAATTTTTTATTTTTCCTGTCTCTAGTTATTCTCATACCAAAGATTTGTTTTGCAACACCCAAATCCTTCATTGCAAATGAATTTGTTAATTTTCCTTTGAGCATATTTATTCCTTGCATGTTAGACCCTGCAATAAGCATGCCATCTACATACAATAACAATGTAATATAGTTGCCACAATTTTTACATAATTTTATAAAATTTACATATTCTCTAATATCATGTTTTGCAAATTGTCTGATATTTAATTTTAGTGTAAATTAAAAAAAAAAAATTATTTTCATTTCAACCATAGATATTTTTCAGTTTTTCTTTCTATTTCTAATTTCTAATATTTCGTGTTCTCTATTTTTTTATCACACCACCATATTGATACAATAATATTTTTATGTAATTATAAAAAAGCTTAAAAATAATACTCTCCATTATATTGAAAATAATCATAAATATTTTATGAAATTTTAGATTTACATCTAAATCTAAATTAATATTAATATTCAAATACTTAACAAAACAAGAGCCACTGCCTCCTGCCGAGGTTTGCCCACAAAAATAGGCAAGCAACACGTGGTCTCATGTGGTGAGACTAGCATGAGAGGAAGTGTGGCCGCTATTTCGGATGCGGAAAGTAGTTTGTGCATCTGACCAGCAAGCAGGTGGCTCAGTTCCCATAGCATTAATCCAGCTATCCAGGTTGAATTCATGTTGCCCAAGTTTTGATCAACGGAATGAATGATTCCCACATCTCTTAACAACAGCTTAAAGCAAGCCCTTAGAGCGGATTTGAAAAGATCAGAATTTAGCAAATTTAGCAAATTCAGGGAATATCTTCAACGACTACTCCAATTTCGAAGGAGATTTTTGTTTTGGGCTTCCATTTCACTGCAAGCAGTTAAGGGAGACGAATGTTAAGGTTTTATTTTCATTTTGAAAAGCTGGAAAGTTTTTATGTAGTAATTGAAATGTTTAGATTAGGAGTGTTGTTATGTAAACATTTTATGTTAATAAAGTATTCTATTTCATTCTATTGGAAAATGTTTATAGTGATATTTAAAGGTTTAAATATATGATTTTTTTAAATAGCATGAGAAGAAAAAACAAATTGTATATTTGTAAAAATATAATATAAAAGAATTAAGTAACTCAAGTTTATTAAATAACGAATCGGTATTAACTAGAATTTGTGATATGACTAGGATGGATTCAATTCAATATTATATCGAGAGACTTCAATTTTTTTTTTTAAGTTTTAAATATACTACATCCTTAACCATTAAACCAACGTATAATTATTTTAACACATAAATTAATTAATTAATTACTATAAAAAATGCAAAAGAAATATAATATTTCAAGTAAGGTTATGGTATATATATTAGATAACTAACAGTGTTGTTAAGGAAAAGATTTCAAAACCACACTAAAAAGTACGCCTAAATTAATATGAAATGGATCGATATCGATCGCTATAGTCCCATTATTGTACTAATGTTTTTCAAAACGATTTTGAAAAGTGGTGAGGTATATAAGAGCTAGTGTGAAGTAGAAACCAAAAATACATAGCGTGAGAGCCTCTCTAGTTTATTGAGTTACATACATAGCATAAACGCCATATTTATATTTTCTTCTTTATAGCTTATCCATCACTTAAAAGTGCTGCCCTATAGTCCCATTATTGTACTAATGTTTTTCAAAATGATTTTGAAAAGTGGTGAGGTATATAAGAGCTAGTGTGAAGTAGAAACCAAAAATACATAGTGTGAGAGCCTCTCTAGTTTATTTAGTTACATACATAGCATACACTCCATATTTATATTTTCTTCTTTATAGCTTATCCATCACTTAAAACTGCTGCCCGTCATGACATAGCCTGTCCACACAACGAGTAAAACAATAATGAATTAAATTCATCATTTACACGGGCATTGAATAACATTAGCATGAATGAATGAAAAAATTTACAGAATGAACCGCGGCTTAATGGACTTAATCACACGACTTAATTATACTCGTCAATATTTAGTAGCATTGATATTAACAGTCATATAAATAAATTAATAACTATATACCCATATAAATAATAATTGAAATAAGATATAAGTAGGGTAAAATAGTATTATAGTAAAAAAGGTTCAAGAAAATTTTGAGATATAAATCGCAGTTGTCTTTAACGCGACTTTTTGAAAGCCCTTCTGGTGGCTTTTTCCGGTCAAAATCCGGCAGCAATTTATTGGAATCGCAAGTTTGATAGCTAGTTTCTGCACAATCAAAGCGTCCCAGGGGTTTTCCATGGTGCTGAATCCAAATATGTAGTTAAAAAACCATTTTAACTGCAACAAATCAAGATTTAACCTCAATTTCTTCCCCCAGATTCCGTCACCAGAATCTCCAAAAAGTCGCATTATAGACAACTCCATATAAATCTACATCTGAATTTATTTATTTAAATAAAATAATACCCATATAAATAATAATTGAAATAAGATATAAGTAGGGTAAAATAGTATTACAATAAAAAAGGTTAGAGAACATTTTGAGATATAAATCTACATCTAAATTTATTTATTTAAATAAAATAATAAATGCATAACCATATAATTAATAATATATTAATTTTATTTATTTATTTATTTCATTTATTTAATAAAATAATAAATGTATACCCATATAAATAATAATTGAAATAAGATATAAGTAGGGTCAAATAGTATTATAGTAAAAAAGGTGAGAGAACATTTTGAGATATAAATCTACATTTGAATTTATTTATTTAAATAAATAATAAATGCATCATCATATAAATAATAATATATTAATTTTTATTTTATTTAAATAAAATAATAAATGTATACCCATATAAATAATAATTGAAATAAGATATAAGTAGGGTAAAATGGTATTATAGTAAAAAATGTCAGAGAACATTTTGAGTAACATGTGCGGCATGCATGCACCATGTGCCCACTCTACTTGGAGTCCATATCATGCCACGTGGAGTCTGTAGCATGCTATGATACTCCCTCTTGGAAGTGCACCAACAACTTTTTTGTTTCAAGTGACACGTAGTGAAATTTGGTAAATATGATAAACTTATTCCTCTGGGAAGTGCACCAACAACTTTTTTGTTTCAAGTATCACTTAACAACATTCGTTAAATATGATGAATTTATTTGTTTATAAATTTGTCGCCCTGTACCCTGAGTTTTTCTCCCATAATTTTCATTCAAGTTTGCTTCGCTGGTAAAATCTTCTAAGGCATTGTTGTATTAAAAGGTTTCCTCTATACTTAGTAGGTATTTTGGAAAATCTTCCAAGGCATTGTTGTATTGAAAGGAGATAACTCCAATCCCACTTTCGATATAGATATAGCTAAAATGTAGACTGAGATTTTTGGTTCTTTTGAATTCTCTTCTTGATTTTATTTGATTAAGGGTTTTCTTCATAATTTCCATTCTCCCCTTTTGCAGCCGACCACACCCACTTGCTCACCTAACTAGTTAGAGGATTTTCGTTAGATTTTCATTACCACACTTGGACTTGAAGGTAAAGTTCTTTCTTTTCACTGGCGATTTCTATTTGGAATAAGGTAAACTTTCCTTTCATACTTGGACTTGAAGGTAAAGTTCCTTCTTTCTTTTGCCTCACGATTTGTATTTGGAATAAGGTAAAATTTCCTTTCATTAGATTTTCATTTCTGAATACTAAAGTGACATTGCAAAATGGATGATTGTTCTTGTCATAGGCATTAAAAAATTTCTTGATCATTGTAGTTTTTGCATTATCCAGCTATGCATAGAGAGGGCCTCAAACATTGATGTCTTTCGTGGCATAAGCTGGTAAGAAAAATATTCTAAATGTATTTGTAAGAACATGGGAAAACGTTTTCACATGTCACCATGAGTGAGTAAGTTTACTAGAATTTGCAGTAAGCTATAAACGTATTAAGAAATTTTAGTATGTAAAATAGCACAACGGCTTCGCTATGGGTAGGAAAGCAACAATTACACCCGTGAAGCTTGCAACAATTCATTACAGTAAGGGAAAGAGGTAATACCTCTTTACAGGGAGAGGAGTGAGGGAAATAAATACTTTGTTACAGAGAAGGAATATTGTGATAAAGACCTGAATTGATCTTTGTATCTCACTCCCTAACAACTAACTCCCTCATACCTGTAAATCCAATTGACTTGCCTCAACTTTTTATTGGTATGTGTTTGTCTTTGTCTCAATTTTTAGCTTTTCTATGTTTTTCATTATCTTTTTCTTGCTTTATCTTTTGCTTTTATGTGCTTGTTGTCTAAGTTTGCATGTATTTATTCATAATTATCTAAATTTTGCATGTATTTATTCATAATTATATATCTAATTTCTTTGAATCAATGAATTATATCTACTGACGAAAAGGAAAATACATGAATTATGCCCAACTTACTAAATTTTTCTCCAGTGTCTTTGAATCATTCAATTATTGTAGAAATGCATTATATGTACACACTACAAGGAAAATATAAATGCATTATATGTATAGACTACAAGAAAAATATATGCCTAATTTACTTATCAATTTCTGTTTCAGAATTTATGAACTGTGCTAACTTACCATTTTTTCTTTTATGAAAGAGTTTGATAGGGTCTTATTTCTTCTCTGCTACAAGCTCATTTCTTCTTGGGAGCAGTTGCTCTTTGTTGTAGGGTTATTTCTTCCATTCTTTAGTACAAGGTTATTCCGTTTTTTACTTTATTGTAATCCTTGCTTTCTTTCATTCTTTGGTATAAGGTCGTTACGTTCTTTACTTTCTTTCACTCCTATTGAACTATCAAACCATAATAGCTCGTTGGATTTGGTGAAATCAATCTCTTTGGAGGTCCCGAAAATGCCATCCTCCACCTTGGACTTCTCCTTCTATATTCAAACCATACTGTTTTTTTATCAATTAAGTTGTCCATACTAAAATATATTTGAAATCATGTTGGTATTAAATCTTACTACTTTTCCTTGTATTTGTGCAAATAACAGATCCATGAATAAAAATAGATCTTCGCACAAAGTCACACTAGCTTTATGAGTTTCACGGGGTAAATTTCAGTTCACGTGGTAATTTATTTCATTTAAACCAAAAAAAAGAACACGCAAGGGTTAGATCTTGTGACATAGGGCATGTAATTACACTCAAATAAAATTCCAGTAAACTACTCTGATTGACCTGACTGAGTAACAGCTACATTATAACAGAAAATATAATAATACTAAACCATACCATCGTTTCACTTCCAATCTCCCTGTACCGTCATCGAGATAAAACGAAACATCAGTAACCCTCTCTTCCTTGTTGAAAACCATCCCAACAAGGGTGACCTACACACCCAAAAAAACACATTCAGCCAATTTTTCCCATAATAGAACACCTAAAAGTTCAGCGAAAATTAAAGAATGATTCTTACATTGTTGACATCCATGCCATCTATTGTAAAATTCAAATTCTCATCCGAGAGCTTCTGGGTTGCCTGGCTTATCTGTTTTACTATCAATGGAAGAAGCCCAATTTCGGTACCGCTTTTCTACAAAACAATCCAAATTCATCGGGCTCTTAAAAATGCCAAAACACGCGGGGATTAAAAACCCTAAAATAGCCCAACTTGACAGAGGAAAACCACTTACCCTGACAGACGAAAAACCACCTTCGTTAACTTGGGTGGCCTGAGAGGGCATAAAGCTGCCTCCGGAGAATAGAGAGCCTCCATTCGATTGACTTTGGATGCCAAACATCTTTAATCTCTACTCTATCACTCCCCATGGAGAAAAAGAAGAAATTTACAATGTAAAATAATAACAGGAACAACTGATATCAAATGTCTTTCAGATGATAATAGTGGTTTGCCGCTGCCGAATCTTAATTGATATTGGGGATTTGAGCGCGAAACACCCGACTTGTCCTCTCCTTCTTAGACTAGGCAGTTGCCTATTCTTTGGGCCAGAACAACGACACCGTCTTTGCAGTGTGAGCCTTGAGCCCCCAATGTTGTTACTCTGTAGCTCTCCTAACGGTTCCCACGATAACTGAGCGGCATTTCTCAGCCGAATCTTAAGGCCTCTGGCAACGAACAATGTGGGCAGAGGTGGTAGTGACCGCCATCGTCGTGTTAACTGAAGTCACAGATCAGTGTAGCGAACCATATTGAACTGTCAAACCATAATGTAAAGCAGTGGAATGGATAGGTTATTTGCTTTGTTGCACTCCTATCAAATTGTAAATCAAAGCAATAGATTAGAAGCAAGTGGGTGGTGAAGCAGGTATATTAGAGATCAGTGGTGAAGCTGATTAGAGACAAGTCTTGTGCCAGGCTCCATGATGTGTCAAAGAGCCATCATGTACATGGCAGAAGGCTAACATGCAAGAGTTTTTCTCTACCGTGCGACACAATTTCACATGAAATTTTGGTTAAAGTGTCTTGCATTTCATATGAATTAATGTGTAATACACATGACATCAAAGTTTAGTTAAAGTTTCTATCTATTAATACACAAGACATCAAACTTAACGAAAGGTAAGTACCTCCCTTTACTTTTGTTTTCCTTTCAGACTTTGGATAAAAATTCTTTGGATCTCTAACATAAATTTAACGAAAGGTAAGTACCTCCCTTTACTTTTGTTTTCCTTTCATACTTTGGATAAAAATTCTTTGGATCCCTAACATTGCCACGGGACACGTGAGGTCTACAATAAGAGGTCAAATTCTAAACTTTGGATAAAACAAAAGAAACGCTGAAATGTTTATTTAAAACATTGGTTAAATGATTCGGTAAGCCCAAATTAATATGAAATTGGATCGATATCGATCACTATAGTCCCATACCGGGGACTAATAAGTATGAATTTAATGGTAGGTATAAGGGTTTCTGGCTTGGGAAATAAGTTGTGTTATCCGAATATGTTACTTTTTTACAGGTTGGAAATAAGTAATTTGCCAATAAAGATTAGTTTGTTAATAAACATTAAATAAACGGAGCTATATATACTTACCATCGGATTTTGGCAGTCCAACAATAAACATATATAACTCACAGAATCATTAAATACCCATTAACAAACTGTATATTTGTTACCCTTATTCTAAGCGAGCTTTAATGTAACTCTGAGGTTATTAACCCATTCTCATCTTGACTTCATAGAAGTTTATACGTTAAAATCTAAAATGAGATGTCCGTCTGATCCTATGAACATCAGCTACGCAGAAACGGTGTTCCTGAATGTTCGCTTAGTCGTTCGATCAGTTACCAAACTTGTTGCCAAGAAAATTATTAACAATGCTTTCTGAGGACCTGACGATGTGGCCTCATGTTACTTGTTCAATCTATCAATTTTTTTAATGTGCCTTACTGTATAAGTGATGTTGAAGAAGAACATCTTCCGTTTTGCCTAGAAATGTTGTCGGAGGAATTGACGATGAGGCCATCTTATTTGTTCACTCTATCATCATTTTTTAGTTTAGTTTACTGTAGCAATCTGGTATTTGTGATGATTAAAAATAATATTTAATAAAATTATTAACAATGTGTTATGTAGACATGACATTGTGACATCATGTTATTTATTCAGTTTATCAATTTTTAATATTCATTTTATCAATTTTTTTAATGTGGTATTAATTTTTTTATATGATTCACTGTTAATCTGATATTAGTTATGTTCAAGAACAACACTTAATTACTATTCCAAAATTATTAACAATCTCTAAGAAAAATATTAACAACGTTTTTTCAAAATAGGAGATTAGGTAGGAAAGCTCAATTGCCTGGAAGATATAGGGAAAATGCTTTTATAACTAGTATGAATGTGGTTGAACCTTCTAGTTATAAAGAAGCAAATAAATGTAGAGAATGGAAAACAACCATGGAACAGGAATATGAATCAACAATCAGAAATGACACTTGGGAATTGGTAGAACTTGGTAGAGGAAACCAAACCATAAGTTGTAAATGGTTATATAAAGTGAAGATTAATGCAAATGGAACCATAGAAAAACTAAGAGCTAGGTTGGTTGCAAATGGGTACTCACAAAAAGAAGGGATAGACTATGAAGAAACCTTCGCCCTTGTAGCTAAATTGAATACTATCAGAATGTTAATTGCTTTAGCTACTAAGAAACATTGGATAATGCACCAACTAGATGTAAATTCTGCATTTTTGAATGGGGAACTAAAAGAAGAGGTTTATCTAGAGCAACCAGAAGGGTTTCTCTAAAAAGGAAAAGAACATTTAGTCTATAGATTGAAGAAAGCACTTTATGGACTAAAACAAGCTCCCAGGTCATAGTATGAGAAGATTGATTCATTTTTTCTACAAGCTGGCTATAATAGAAGTAAAAATGACCCTAATCTTTACACCATGAAAGATGAACAAGGGTGCATAGTGTTGATTTCGTTGTATGTAGATGATTTGATCATCACAGGTGATGCTACATATCTAATCGATGAAATCAAGCAAAAGATGTCATAGGTGTTTGAAATGAAACACCTCAGTGAACTCTGGTACTGTTTAGGTCTTGAGATCTAGAGAGATTGAGGTCAAACATTTATGTCTCAAACAAAGTATGTCAAAGGCCTGTTAGAAAAGTTTAGGATGGATCAGTGTAAGCGTGCAACAGTACCATTGCAACAAAACATCAAATTGCAATGTGAGGATGGCTCAAAAGCAACGGATGCAACATTTTATAGATAGTTGGTTGGGAGTCTAATCTACCTAACCACCACCAGACCCGATTTGGCTTATGCAGTTAGTGTGCTAAGTCAATTTATGTCTAAGCCACTTGAAAGCCATTAGAATGCAATGAAAAGTGTTTTGAGGTATCTACAAGGTATTGTAGATTAGGTATTATTTACACTGATTCCTTTGATGTTGGATTCGCGGGATTTGAAGATTCAGATTGGGCTGGAAATGTAGATGATTGCAGATCTATAACAGGTTATGCATTCAACATTGGATCGGGGGTGATCATATGGAGCAGCAAGAAGCAGAACACAGTCTCCTTGTCCTCAGCAGAAGCAGAGTATCAAGCCATGTGTGCAGCAACGTGTGAAGCAGTTTGGTTGCAGAGACTTCTCCAGGATGTTGGGGAAGAACAGATAGACGCAACAACAATCAGATGCGACAATCAGAGTTCAATCAAACTTGCCAATAATATGGTGTTTCACAACAACACTAAACATATTGATACACAATTCCACTTTGTCAGGGAGAAAGTGCAATCCAAAGAAAACCATTTGAAATATTGTAATGCAGGTGATAATGTTGTAGACATTTTCACTAAGCCTCTTAGAAAAATTAAGTTTCAAATGTTTATGGAAATGTTAGGCATATTTGTGAACCCATTCTCCATTGAGGGAGAGTGTTGAACATAATGGAGAATATCCTATAATAGGTAGAGTTGGTTCACGTAACCTCAGGATATGAATTAGTTTCTATTTCTTAGGATGCTGTTTTAACTTCCCTAAAACCATGTTTTCTATTTAATGTGTAATGTGTATGAGTAATATAGAGTGTTTTGCAGAGCCAGACTCTCCTGGTTCAGACTCTCTTTCTGACCAGTGGGTTTTATTTCATCTAATACAAACATTTCCATTTTTATCAATGTCACAGTTTCACTTGCAAGAATTAACCAACGTCAAATCTAATAGAGCCATCTTCAAGGCAGGGGACTAATTTGTAACATTCCCAACTATTCCATTGGATTCTATAGGGAATTGGATTCTATAGGTGATTTGGTGTA
>APFE031740308.1:51597-64278 GCA_000404065.3 Pinus taeda | reverse complement strand
CTCCCTTTTGATTGCTTTGCTTTAATTTTAGTCTTTTTTAATTATTATTTTTTGTTATAGGGTCTTCACTCATTAATCAGGTCTTGACTCGTATTTATTTATTTATTTTTACTCTATTCCCTGTATGTGGTTGACTTGGATTGTTTGTTTCCTATTAATGTTTACGTTTTTCGATCTTTCTTAATTAATAATCATTATTAATTTTTATTTTTCATTTTTTATTTTTTAATCTTAATTATTATTAAATTATGATATTATTATTCTTAAACAAACCATTATATTACCCGTTATAGGAATATTATTTGATCTTAATAATCATTATTATAATATTAAATTTCATAATCTAGGAGTTATATAATCTTTTTGTCTCTACATCAGCCTTTATTTAAGCCTATACCATGATTTGAATCTTCATTTGCTCCTCATGATGAACCACACTAGCTGATTCGAAAAGCATCAGAAACATTTTCTCATATGTGATTTCAACAAAAAAAACACACTTCTTAATAAACGTGTTAGTCAATAATTTAGTCACATGATTAATTAATAAATCTTAATAATAACTAATTCATTAATTTATATTTCATTCATTATTAATAATTTATTAATAATTCAATCATTCAAAAATAAAATAATAATAATAAAACCATTATAGATTAATTTGAACAATATTAAATTCATTTAATATTATTCCCTTCAGTTCATAATCCGTTGAGGTTCTAATTTTAATCCCTTGGGTTTACAATATCAATCCCTTGGGTTTATAATATCCATCATGGTCAAACATGGTCCAACATCGCATTGTGACAAAGATTGTATGAATATGAAAATAAATCATGGTCAACTATGGTTCAATGTTGCATTATGACAAGGATTGTCTCAATATGAAAATCCACCATGGTCAACCATATGTTTTTAGGGTTTATAATATTTAACTTAAGGTTTATATATCTCGGGTTTATATAATCAATCCCTTGGGTTTATTAATCTAAGGGTTCATATTGCCAAGGTTTAATATTATTCACTTAGGTTTATAATCCATTCGGTTTTTAGTATTGATCCCTATGGTTTATTATTCCCTAGGTTTTTAATATTGATCATGGTCAACCATGGTCAACCATGTTTTATAAATCCAATCATGTTTAACCATGGCCAACCATATTTTATAAAATCAATTGTGGTCAACCATGGTTAATCATGGACAACCGTTATTCTACATCGCATTGTGACAAATCTTGTCTCAATATGAAATTAATCATTGTCTCAACAATAGTCCAACACCGCATTATGGCAAAGACTATCTCAATATGTTAACCATGGTCAACCATGATAAACCACAACTAATCATGGTCAAACATGGTAAACCATGTTCAACGAGTTTTATAAAATCGAACATGGTCATCCATGATCAATCATGGTCATACGTTGCATTGTCACAAAGATTGTCTTGATATGAAAAGCAACCATGATTATGCATGCTCAACCATGCTCCAGTGTTGCATTGTGACAAGGATTGTCTCAATATGAAAATCAACCATTGTCAGCCTTGTTTATTTTAGTGTTTATAATACTTATCTTAGGGATTATATACCTTGGCTTTATAATATTAGTCCCTTGGGTTTACTATTATTCCCTTTGGCTTATAATCCTCCGGGTTTATTATTCCCTTGTGTTTTTAATATCAATCATGGTCAACCACGATCAATCATAGCCAACCATTGTTGAATGTCACATCATGTTAATGATTGTCTCAATATAAAAATCAACTATGATCAACCATGGTCCAATGTCACATTGTGACAAATATTGTCTCGATATAAAAATCAATGATGGTCAAACATGGTCCAATGTTGCATTGTGACAATGATTATCTCAATATAGAAATCAACCATGAGAAATAATGTTTATTTTAGGGTTGTAATATTTATTTTATGGTTTATATACCTTGGGTTTATAATTTCTATCCTTTGAGTTTATAATATCAATCCCTTGGGTTTATTAATCTAAGGGTTCATATTCCTAGGGTTTAATATTATTCACTTAGGTTTAGAGTCGCTTTAGTTTTTAGTCTTAATCCATAGAGTTTATTATTTCCTTGGGTTTATAATATCAACCATGGTCAACCATGGTAAACCATGTTTTATTAACTCCATCATGATCAACAATGGTCAACCATATTTTATAAAATGAATCGTGGTGAACCACAATTAAACATGGTCCAACGTTGCATTGTGACAAAGATTGTCTCTATATGAAAATCAATCATTGCCTCAACCATGGTCCAACAAGGCATTATGACAAAGATTGTCTCAATATAATAATCATGGTCAACCATGGTCAATCATGGTCAACCGTGGTGCAAAGATGATTCTGATATGAAAATCAACCATAGTTAAGCACATTCAACCATGGTCGAACGTCGCATTGTGACAAGGATTGTCTCAATATGAAAACAACCACAGTCGACAATGGTCATCCATGTTTGTTTTACTATTTATAATTTTTATTTTAGGGTTTATATACCTTTGGTTTATAATATTAGTCTAGTGGGTTTAATATTATTCCCTTGGGTTCATAATCCCTCGGGGTTTTAGTATTAATCCCTTGTCTTTACTATTCCCCTGGGTTTATAATATCAATTCCTTAGGTTTATAACATTAATCATGATAAAGCATGGTCAATCATAGCCAAGAATGGTTGAATGTTGTATTGTATAACATTAATCATAGTAAAAAATTATTATTTAATTAACTAATAATTAATTAATTAGTCCACGGGGCCTTGGAATTAGTGGTGAAATGGGTGTATTGTTTAAGGCATCTACTTACAATAGATACCTGTTCAAATCTCCCTGGGTGCCTACTATCTAAAAGAAATGAATATTAATTAACAATAATAATAATATTAATATTAATAATAATAATAAGAAGTATGCATAAATAATCACATTAATCATGATTTTTGGCTTATATTAAACACATTTACTTATAATGTTTCTTCTTTCTTCAAATTAGATTGGGATTAGAGTTTAGACCTAGGCTAGATCATGATAGTGAATTTAAATGTGTATCTTAGATGATATTTATGTTTGCTAGATGGTTATCATCATGATGTTTGTTTATATAAAATAATATTTATTATAGATTATGTGTTGGTGAACTTATATCAAAATTTTATATATGAAATCACATGCAAAATGATCTACTTTAAAAAAATGCAAATATTTTTTTTATAAATTACAAAGCTTAGTACGGTTGACACTGTAACTGTAAAATTACCATAAATATTTTTTTATTGCTTAGATAGTTTATTTTTATTCATTCTAACCTAATTAGTAAAATATTTCAATACTCACAAGGAAAAAATAATTAAAGGTAAAAAAAAAATTAGTTAGTTCTTATTAAGACAAAAATGTGTAACTCATTTAATTTTCATTATTAAATATTAGTAATAATAAATCATTCAAAAATACAATTTAAACAAGGAGAAATTACACTATGGTCTATCTATATATATAGAGAGAAATCCATTGTAGATCCATCTTAATCATAGATTTATCAATTACTAAAAGAGAGTAAATCTTTTGACATGTACATCATTTTGGTGATGTTTTGGTTCTTTATTTGCTATTGTGGTTTAAATATATCATTTTTAAATAATAAATATGAATCAAATAATACAAAGATCATATTATATTATATTTAACTTTTTTTTAAATAATATATTTGATTATTTATTAATGAAAACTCAAGAAATATTACATTTTCCACATACTTATCATGAGATAGTCACTAAAATTCATGTTTTCACATTTCTCCTACCTATATTACAATCAATGTTGACAATGTGTAGACATGTCTAATTTAAATAATTTCTTTATAAATACATAAAAATAGATATTTATTTTTAATAATTGAAATAGGAAAGAAAAATGCATCACGAAGTCTATTAGAAAGTCAAACAAATGCCTTTTAATCACCATCACATTATTTATCATTTAATTTTTAGCCATAAAATATTTATTAATTCAACTTTTATTTATAATTACCACTGAAAAGAAAAGTCAAAACTCTTCCATTATCCATGAAGAAAAAATTAAAACCTCTCTTGTATCCATGTAATCCCATTTGCTTCTTGTATGATCTATAAAAAGATGTAATCAACATTTTATACATGCATATGACCTCATTTTAGTTTACATAATGTTGCAAGAAATGGTATTTAAATATACTAAACATGACTTACATATTAATACACATTTTTTTTCATTGTCAAATATGGTATTTAAATATAGTAAACATGGATTACATATTAATACACATTTTTTTCATTGTTAAAGTTACCAGTTCTCAGTACTGTAGATGAATATAAGATAATTTTTTTTACGATTTCTCCATACTGTAGATGAATATATGATAATTTTTTGTTACAATTTCTCAGTACTGGAGATGAATATACGATATTTTTCTTTTACAATTTCTCATTACTGTAGATGAATACATGATAATCTCTGTTAAAAATTTTCAATACTGCAAATGAATAGATGATAATTTTGATTACGATATTCCATTTTTGTAGAGGGATATATATGTATTTATAAATGGTTAGCATTTTTTTTACTATGGTTTTTCAGTACCGTAAATGAGTATATAAATAGGTATACATGTATTGGTCATGAAATGAGTTATTGTAAACTCACTTAAGACAAAAGGAACTGACATATGGATTAGAAGACTTAGGATGAGCAGAAGTAATAATATTTACTTATTCCTAAGGGTTCATGGAATACCTCTGCGTAGAATTACAGTGAAAACCTTAATTTAGTTATTCCTAAGGGTTCGTGAAATACCTTGTGGATAGGAGGGACAAACAAATATTCTTCCTGGGGATCAAGGACATGCTAATCATGGTTAATTAATTTGTTAAATTTGCATAGATTGTCTTAAGTATGCAAATCATCTTGTCTTAGGGGTAACATAAGCCAAAGATTTTATGGAGTTATCATGTCTGAAGTCACAATGGGCTCATACAACCATACTAAGAGGCAAACTATACAACGAAAATTATAAGAGAAATGAAATAAAGCAATGCTAGAAAAACGTAATACCAATGATATCGAAAGTAACAAGAAACACAAATATCTAAAAGAAAATGAGACAAGTCCTAATTTTTCAACTCTCCTAATTCGAGAGGTTTACTTGTTGAAGTTACAACATAAAATACATTATAAACTCGAATAGAAGTGGACATTAATATGAATGGATATTGAGATATTAACTATGTCATTGCTTCACTAAAATAAAACTGAGATATTATCTATACCTTGCTTCAAATACATTCATGAAACGATTGCACACAATTCACTTCATAAAGGACCGATATACTTGAAAAAAATATATGCACCCTAAGTTTGGCTATATATTCAATTAAATATTGATAAAAAGAAAAAAATACATATTCTAGAGTTCACACCCCTAGGAAAGGGGCAATCACCTTATTTGTGGAAACAAACCTAACTGTAATTACAAGAAGAATCCTGGTGTCGAAACCCAGGTAGTATTCAAAATGGTCTCATATATAGAAGGAAATACATACAATGATAAAATCATAACCCCTTCACTACAGGGGACAAAAAACCAAATAATACAATATTTTCCTCGAAATAGCAAGATGAGGCTAATTCAACCTTAGAGAATAGTACTCTTTACATATTCCAATAATAGTGGAAAATTACAAATTTTAAGGGAGTCATTGCATTTGACAGAGCCTAAGAAACTGAGTATTGTCGACCTAGGGGAAGAAGTGAGTTGGGGGTTACAAAGTTTCGACTTAGCCGAGTTCATGGAAGCCACTGTAACCGAAATACCAGAAAGGAATCCCTCATACATGTGAGGAGAATATAGGAGAATATATTAGTATGGCATTCACAAGAAAGCCAGTTTAGGTACAATATAATAAAACCCATAAAGGAAAAGGAGGTGATATTTTCATACCTAGTAGGTACTCGGTACCAGTGTGCTCCTATTGAATGTCCACAATAAAAGACTTTTAATGGTGTAGCATTATTATAATCATGACGATATAGACAAACTTATAGTTAAGTTAATAGATTCAATGGTATTTACCTCTGGGGTATATCGAAATGGAACTCTAATTCTGGACCTCTGAATGGAATTGGGGTGTCATGGTCTTCCAAAAGCCACCTAAATACACTGGAAGTACCTGGTGTAAAAAAAACCAATGACTAAAAGAAAGCCCAAAAATGAAAACTCCTCACAACAAGTGAAATAAGGGAAGCGAGAAAGGTAAGTTACATGTAAGTAAGACTAAATAAAACCAAGATTGTGATGGAAGGGGCCCTCATCATACATGAATTGTCTGAAAGCAAGGGAGAATCAAAACATAGAAGAAACAATTTGAGGCCCAATTGCTAAATTTGGAGATTACTAACTACAAGTAAACAAAAATAATTACACCATTACAAAAAGAAATAGGTTACTGATAGCTAAGGTCAGTTGGAGCATATGGTGAAGGAAGCCATAGTTGTGCATTTACGTCCTTGATTAGGTACTGAATGCTGAGAGAATACCTACGAGAAGTGGTTTTAGCCATGGCATAGGTAGCAAGCGGTGACAAAAGGAAACAAAGACAAATGATAAGGTGTTTGAGAATAAATGGTTAGAGTTTGGGGTGTTGATTCCGAGCCAGTTATCTTCCCTCCCATCATTGTGACTATTTAAAGGTAAATATGACAATCACATGCCATCACATGGGGAGAAGGCGATGTGGCCACAACACAATGCTTGTAGTTTTCTCAAGGAAAAATGATAACCCTTAGCATGAGAAACAATGGCATAAAACTCTTAATGTGAGAGTAATTCTAAGTTAGCTATACACCTGTGAAACTTAGTCATGTACATAAGTCCTTATTGGAAAACGATACCCTTTTAAAAATAACACAAAGTTGATGAAATGACCATGGTGTAACACACTTGTGCATTCTAACTATGAACATATCTCCTCCTTCACATGTGATTTCTCATTAAAAAAATATATACCTTTGGGGAAGAACCGTGGTACATCATTTAGAGAGATCAACATATAGTTATTGGAAGTATCCATAGGTTGAGTCATATTCATGGTGCAATGAAATCGAAAATGATGAGACCCTAACATATTTTTACATAACCATGAACATATCTATAAAGGATGAGGGGGAGGGATAACTATGTAACCCTCACTTAGTTTTAGGATACATAACAAAACATAATATACATAACACTTATGTTCTAAATGACTGTGAAGTACAAAAAAAAATAAAAGAAAACAATTTTAATAGTAAGGGATAGAATTAAAAAAAAATTATTGGGTAGGTGACAAACGCTATCAAGAATTGGGCACTTACAAGGTTAAATAAAATTTCGTCCATTGATCAAATGAAACATAAACTATTAGATATATAATAATGAATTTGCTGCATTATCCAATGAGCACCCTTAAGCCCAAAAACAATTTATACCATTATATTACAATCATTCTCTGCTACTGTATTTTTTGGAATTGAGTTATATGGCTAACCCCCAATCACCATCAAGTCTTAATGTGACCTAGACTATCATACATTAATCAACCTCCACTAACTAAAAATACAATCTACACTTTAAATTATGTTGTTATGAATGAGTAAAGGTTACATTTCATGCTAATATTGACTAGTCATGATTACCAATACATGACTAAGGAGCTAGGTATTCCTTAAGAATATAATTCATCACGGTATGAGAGAATGTATCAAATGGATTTTAAAAAAGTAAAAAATAAAATGGAAATATGATTTATTAGAGGTAGTAATTCCCCACATTGGTTGTCTAGGGGTGTTGCATTGCATCTCGTACTTCTACAAGGTCCTAATCTTCTTCTTCTTATTCTATTTTTTGGAAATATTGTAAGAAACAAGGATACGATAAGTGTGAATGTTTGCAGTTGAAAAAGAAAAAGTTAATTGTATCATCTACTTTGAAAAAGAAAAAGTTAATTGTATCATCTACCATTGAGGAAGATGTTAATGCTATGATTGAGGTCTGTAGTGAATACATAATCTGTGGTGTGTTAAGTGGTCAACTTAATAAAGTCAACTAGATGTAGCACTTTAGTTTAAGATAACTTGAAACATTCTATTCATCACACATAATCATTTTCTCATGATTTCTCCTTTGTTTATATCCTTAATAATGGCATCCACAATACTATCAATGCATATCACGATTCAACATTGGACACCAAGATCTTGGCCAATAATTCAATATATATTATTCCAATTATTCGACTTATTTTTACCGCAGATAAAATTTTCATCACAAAGACATACCCAATTCAATAGGAATTTAAAAATTCCTCCCATGTTTCTTAACATGGTAATCTTCCACATCAAGCATATTGGATTTACTAGCATTTGAGGCAACAACATTTTCCCTCTCTCCCAAAAGCATTAGAGGAAAATGCTTATGTTCCTAGGAGGAGTTACAAGGATTCTAAAGTCTTAACATAAGTATATTTTTCATATATATTTCCCTATTGTTATTTGAATACAATATTATTATTGAGTTTGAGAGAGAAATTTTCTAAAACCTTGAATTAATCCTTCCTCAACAATTTGCTAACTTTGTGGATTGGAAACATTTCGTGTTTAGTTTCTTTATCAAGCACAATATGAGTGTAATAAATGGTGGACCTTTGAGCCATTTTTGAGCCTCCAAAATGCATGTGATAGTTGGCATGATGAGAGAATAAATTTTGTAGTAAATATCATTTGTTGTTACCTCTTTATGACTTAGTATTTATTCGTGACACTAACTTAAAGTTTCACATCCAGGAATTTTTCAATCAAACTATAACATTAAGTTCTAGTGCCACAACCCACTTATCTAGAAACTATTCTAGTGCCTTCAACTTGTGTGACAATAATCTCCATAAATAGAATTGTGAAAAGTTATCTCTTCCTTTATAGCAACTGTTCTATCAACAACTTCTTCTTCTATAGCTATTGTTGTAACATCCTCTATAACAATTATCTATTCTTCTATAACAACATAATATCTACCAAAATATTATAAAAATGTTATTAACATTACTCAAACAAACAAAAGCTATAAAATACCTTTATGTGCTAAAAGTACTCCTACATCATAATTAATTTTATTTAAATCTATTAAATATAAAAAAAATTGACATAAAAATTTCCATTTTTATGAATTGTTGAACTTTTTCTCCCAATATTTATTATGAGTTACTAACTACCATTTTATTTATTTAACAAGTAATCCACTATTAAATTATCAAAAACAAATAATCCACTATTAAATTATTAAATGATTTTGATTTATGTATGTAAATCCTTAATCTCAAGAAAGAAGATGGAGAAGTGAGTGAATTAAGGTGTGCATTTATGCATGCATTATTTATCATCATTATATATGCATGTAAATTTTTGATAGATACCCACCATAAATAGTATAAAAATTATTGATGCTCTTTAATATGAGTTAGTAATTTTTTTTTCCAGAAATACAAACAAAACATACACTTAGATACACTATTATAAAACTTTTTTTATCCTCAAAAATTATTCATCCACCCTCTTTAACACGAGTCATCCTCTTTAACATGAGCTTGTAAATAATTATGTAGATACAAACAAAGTGTGCACTGGCAGAATTATAAAACTTATTGTAGGGATTTTTATTTAATTTAAATTTGTTTACACTATTATTGCATAGATCTTTGTTTAATTTTAAATGTGTTAGTCGTACATGGTCACGTCATATGTGGTTTGTTTCGACAATAGTAGATGTGGTTAGCACAATAGATTTGGTAGTATTATCCGCTAACTAGCGAGCCAAGAGGATCAATGAATATGCAATAGGTTGCTATTCCAATATTGAGGCTTGACCTTCTAGATTTCAAGTTTGACGTTAAGGAAGGCAAGTTGGGCGATACTATCTTCGTTCATTCCACCCACCTTTTTTTTTATTCATCTGCCTCCCTGTCGCCCATAAATCATCTTATTCAAAATGGTTGACTTCTTACATTTAACAGAGCTGGTCTAGTAGTTCACTTTTTCTATAGTTGGCTGTCAGACTCAACTCCGCTCTCAATTGGTGTTGACTCTGTTCTGATAACTCTCCGCTCCACGTCAACACCGTATCACAATACTCGGTGAATGTCTCTAGAGTCACAGGGCAAGCGCACGAATCATCTCCAACTCCATAACGTCGTCATCTCACCTATAACGTGGAGATTCAGTTCCATGAATCTTATTAGTGCTCAACACGCCGGCTCACGGCTCTCTGAAAATATAACACACAAATTTTGGACGGTGTTCACGAATCACTAGCATTACTTCTCCACTCATTTGTCCAACTTGACATGCTGGATATCACTAGCGTTACTACTCCACTCATTTGTCCAACTTTGATTTTGTTTCATGTATTAATGGCTGCGCGAAGTCTACCAGATCACATCCGTTTCTTGTAGAAGTTGACTCTGCCCATCAGCTTTTATCTAGCAATATCCACCGCTAACTCGTGGCGACTTTAATTCTCTTTTAATACATAGAGCAAAACAATATAACTTCTCGCCTTCTTCCTCTGGATTCTGCAGCTTCATTTGATTTCAATTTCACCTGTGGATGGGAAATCCGATCCATTTACTTACGGTCTCTGCAATGTAGAAAAATACAGCAATGGCAGTGAATTCGAGAGCGACGTGAACGCAGTAGCGAAATACCTGGTGAATGCCACTGCCCGCGGAACACTTCTGGCAGTCCTCCTGAGAGACGTCGGGCCGGCCTTGCAGAAGGCCGTTGACTCCTCCATAAGAATAGGTCGCGAATCCGCCTCGCGGGGCAGCGGCCCTCACCAGGTATTTCAATAGGGCGTTCACGTTGCTTTCATACGCACTGCCATTGCTGTATTTGTTTACGTTGCAGAGCGTATGAAAGCAACGTGAACGCCCTATTGAAATACCTGGTGAGGGCCGCTGCCCCACGAGGCGGATTCGCGACCTATTCTTATGGAGGAGTCAACGGCCTTCTACAATGCCGCCCCGACATCTCTCAGCAGGACTGCCAAAAGTGTTCCGCTAAAGCCTCACAGATGGCTTATCAAGACTGCCATAATGCCATTGGAGCTCGGATTCAGCTGGAATTCTGCTTCATTCGTTATGAGAAACGTTATAATGTCTCATTCATGTTTAGATGGGTTGGGAATTTTCCAAAACAAAAATTAACTGAATACAGAGCAATGTTCTGTTTTCTCATCATGATCTTTTGCACAGGGAAGTAAATAAAATTTAGAGAATTTTCACACCAATAAAACTTTTATATTCATTAATAAAAATGTTGCTGATACATATTTCTTTCTCTTTCTTAAAGGGATTCACCAAGAACTTTCACCAAAAACAAAATTACCCTGCCTCTTTTACAAATGATTTTTACACTGCTGTGTAAAATCTTCATTCACATTTACTAATGTAAAAAGGGCTTTTACATTTACAACTATAAAATAGATTTTTCTTACATGGGTTTACTGCTGTAAAATAAAAAAAAATTCACGTTCACCCAAGAAAATTTCTCACATGCCTTGCTTGTTTTTCACATTCCATTTAACCAAAGTTTTCATTTGCGCTGCTCCACACCATATCATTTAATTATGCATTTCAATGCATATACTCCACCATACATTTTAATTATGCATTTCAATGCATATACTCCACAAGAGTTTTATTCGCACTGTTGTGCATTGGTTTCCTGTTATTTTCTCTGCTTCCGCGAGCCCTCTTCTTCCCTGGTTTTCTATTTGCTGCCGCGGACCCAGTTGCTTCTCCTCCCGTGTGCAATAACAATACAAAGTCAACGCGCACACGGCAAAACTATATTGCATACGATTTTTATGTGTTAATACATGTCGTATGAAAAATTTAATGTTTTTACCTAAGACTATGGCAATTCATTAAATACATTAAATAAAAGCTAGTTGTAAAAGTGAAAATAACGTTCTGGTAGATTGATGAAGATTCATGTCCGTTGACTTGATCGTACACATTTCGCACACCTAACTCACACAAACCAAACCAACTTTAATGTCCGGGGGATGGGCAGTTTTGGAATTGTACACTAGACGCGTGTCATTTGGTCATGGTGTTTGGAGGCCCTTTGAAAAATACCACAAATGTTGAAAGGTGGTGCGATACAAAACTGGTGGTTTTCTGGATTAAATGCTGCGGGGTTGTTCAGCTGTTACGGCAATTGAAATTACGATTTCAACACTCCCCTTTAATTTCAACTGCTGGGCATTCAGTCATACCCAAACATTTTCTCAAAAACTCAAAGCTTTTTTGGTCCAGTGGCTTTGTCAGAATGTCTACAACCTGTTTTTGAGTCCTGCAATGTTCTAAGACAATTTCTCCATTGCTCACCAATTCCCTGATGTAATGAAACCTTGTGTCAATGTGTTTCATTCTCTTATGAAACACTGAATTCTTTGAAAATGCAATAGCTGAGCTATTGTCACAAAAAATCATTGTTGCTTTTGCCTGCTCTTGGCATAAGCTCCTCAACATCCTTCTCATCCAAACTGCTTGACATGCTGCTGTTGTAGCTGCCACATATTCTGCCTCTGCTGT
>APFE031740308.1:1976-50867 GCA_000404065.3 Pinus taeda | reverse complement strand
TCTTTCATGACTGCTTTGAAATTTTCAATGAGGTAGTTATCATTACCTGTAAAAATCACATCATCAACATATAACACAACAATTAGCAATTTACCATCTTTTTCTTTGATATAGACTGTGGGTTCTCCCTCACACTTTTCAAATCCATTCTCTAGTAGATAGGAGTCTATCCTACTATATCATGCTCTTGGTGCTTGCTTTAGCCCATAAAGAGCTTTCTTCAATCTGCACACTTTGTGCTATTCACCTTTCTTCTCATAGCCTAAAGATTTTTCAATATAAATCTCTTCCATTAATACTCCATTCAGAAATGTTGACTTCACGTCCATTTGGTAAACTTTCCACTTGTTTTGTGTTGCTATGGACAACACTGCTCTCACGGTTTCCATTCTCGCGACCGGTGCGAAAGTTTCCTCATAATCTCTCCCATACTACTGCTTGTACCCTTTGACAACCAGCCTTGCCTTGTGTCTTTCAATTTTGCCTTCAGCATTGCACTTGGTCTTATAGACCCATTTGACTCCAATGACTTCTTTGCCTTTTGGTAACTCAACCAACTCCCATGTTTTGTTTCTCTCTATGGCATTCATTTATTCATCCATAGCTTCTATCCATTTCTTATCTTTAATTGCATCTTCAAAATGAATAGGGTCATCAACATGACAATACAAAGAAAACAAAGAATTCATACCTTCATCATAAATGTCACTTAAATTTCTGAATTTCCTACCTCTTTCATTCGATGTGCAAGTGCTTGAAGATACACTTGAATTTCCACTTTGTGGTGTGCTTGGAGAAGCACTTTCATTTATCCTCAAGGGTGTTCCTTGCTGTCCTTGTGTTGGTGCTATTGTTTGGGGATGTATTTCCGCGATCTCCTTATCATCTTCATCATGAGACAAACAGTTTTTAACATTCACTATTTTCTCTATGTTTCCATCCCAAGCTTCCTCCTCAATAAATTGAACATCTTTGCTCACAAAAAACTTCTTGGTAGATGGGATATACAACCTGTAAGCTTTGGATTCCTCACTGTATCCAATGAAAATACATTTCTCCTCTTTGTTGTCCAACTTCTTCCTTAGCTGATCTGGAATGTGTGCATAAGCCACACATCCAAAAACTTTCATGTGGGTGACTCCTTTTTTTCTCCCACTCCATGCTTCTTCCAACACTTTATTCATCACTGTTTTTGTAGGACACCTGTTCAAAATATATGCTGCACAATTTACAGCTTCAGCCCAATAATCATTTGGCAAATGCTTTGCCTTCAACATGCTCCTCGCCATATCCATGATGGTCCTATTTTTCCTTTCAGCAACTCCATTTTGTTGTGGAGTGTACCTTGCTGTGAATTGCTTATGAATTCCATTTTCTCTACAAAACCGTAGGAATTCCTTGGAGATATACTCACCTCCTCTGTCAGTTCTCAAAACTTTGATATGCAGCCCGCTTTGGTTCTCTACAAGTGCTTTGAAATTTCGGAATTTTTCAAACACTTCACTTTTGTTCTTAACGAAATAAACCCAAGTTTTTCTTGTAAAATCATCAATAAATGTTAGAAAATATTGGTTGCCTGCTAGTGATGGATTTTGCATCGGTTCACATAAATCTGAGTGGACAATCTCTAAGGGTGTTTTTTCCCTTATGCTTTTCCCTGATGGAAAACTTTCTCTATGTTGTTTCCCCAAGATACAACCTTCACAAAGGCTGTTTGGTTTCTCTATTAATGGTAATCCTCTTACCATTTCTTTTCTACTGAACAAGTTAAGACCTCCAAAGTTGAGATGTCCAAATCTCAAGTGCCACATCCAATTTTCATCTTTTGGCACGCTTTGGAAAGCCTCTTGGGTAACTGCTGCAATTACTTCTTTGTTTTACAAATCTGCTCTTATTCGAAGAGGGAACATTATGTTCCTTGTCATCTTCACTTCAGCGTTACATCGTTTGCTGGGTGTTATATCCATGATGGTGCATACATCATTCTTAAAGAGAACATTGTACCCTTTATGGACAAGCTGTCCAATACTCAAGAGGTTACATCTCATTCCAGGGACATAGTAGACATCTAATATGGTTTTCCTTTCATCTTTCTTTGTAAATATTTTTACTTCTCCTTTTCCCATAACAGAAATTTTACTATCAGTCCCAAGTGTGAGTTGTGACTTCACACTTTGATCTAAAGCAGAAAACAAGGCTATGTTTCCTATCATATGGTTGCTACAACCAGAATCTAGAAACCATATATCTTCACTGTTTGTTTCAACCATGTTATAAGCTAATAAAACATTATTTTGGCTGATATTTTCTCTAGTGATATTTGCACTAGAACTATTACTCATATCATGCTGCTTCTTCTTACATTCATTGGCATAGTGCCCATATTTTTTACAGTAATAACATTGGACATTGGATTTTTCATACGTTTGTCCTTGAGCATGATGATGTCCATTTTGTTGGTTGTTGCCTTGGTCTTGGTTATGATTTGGATTGCTACTTCTTCCTTGAGCATTTGCTGGACTGTTTCTTCCACCTCTGTTTTGGCTTCTGCCTCTTCCTCTTTTATTTCTTCTGCCTTGATCTCTTTCTCTTCCAAAGGACATCTGGGTCTTGAAGGTTTGCTCTAGAGATGAGTTTTCATTTCTACTCAACCTCTGCTCATGAGTTATTAGTGATGCATGAAGTTCATCAACTGAAAAGTTTGAGAGATCCTTTGTCTCTTCTATGGTGGTGACAATCACATCAAACTTTGACGGTAGGACCCTCAATAGTTTCTCCACAATCCTCCTTTCTTTAATGGTTTCTCCATGAGTCCTCATTTGTGTGACCAAACCAATTACATGTGTGAAGAATGAGTCAATATTGTCTGACTCCTTCATGCACAGATTCTCAAAATCTCTCCTCAGCAACTGTAGTTTTTTTGTCCTCACTTTCTCCGTGCCTTGGTAGGCTGTCTTGAGAGTTTGCCATGCTTCTTTGGATGTCTTAGCTCCTGCTATCCTTGGAAACACACTCTTGTCTAATGCTTGATACAAAAATACAAGGGCTTTTGAATCCTTCTTCCGATTGCTCTTCAATAGGTCTTTCTCTGCCTGAGTTAATCTGTTAAACTCATTCTCATTTGCTTGTTCTTCAAAACCATCTTCAACAAGTTCACATAAATCTTGACAGGCAAACAGGGCTTTCATGGTTATTGTCCAATAGTCATAGTTTGTCCCATTGAACTGTGGGAATTGAGGGTTAAACAAACCCATACTAGTGCTTGTGCTAGCCATTCCTTGCATTCTCATCTATGCATCTAAATCCTTGACTGTGTATTTAAAATACTGACTGTTCTTTTAGTAGTAACACAAAACTGGTCTGAGAGATACCTGGATTCTTTTGCTGAGTCTTCACTTTGCTGGAGAAGTTGCTGCAACAAAAAAACCTTCCTACAGCTTCTTTGAATGTCTTCAAAGAGCCTAAACTAGCTGTGATACCACTGTTGGGGATTTTTCTGGTAAAATCCCAAAAACAATAATAAAAATTCACACACAGAGACAATGCTCTGTTTTCTTTTTCCCAGGATCTTAGCACATGGAAACTTTTTAACAAATTGCTGAGAACACTGTATTAAACACACATAAAAGGATTTGTATTCATCAAAGATAAACTGATACAAAATTCATCCTCTTTCACTGAGAGGGATTCACCAAAACAAAAAATTTCACTGCTGTATAAAAAAAATTACATATGAATTTTTCTCATGCTGTTGCGTGCCTTCATTTGCATATTCAGAACATTTTCACCCGCACTGTTGTGCCTCACTTTGATTACATACATTTAACAAAGAAAATTACATATATATATGACTACAGAAGAAGTTACTTACATCGCCATATATCCGTAAAAGAAAGACAGTAAAAATTAAATGGTCTTACTGGCTTTTACTGGTGCCCATACTCTCGCTGAATTAAAAATGATAAAATTAAAAACTTCATCAAAACCTTACCAACCCTCAGTAAATTTGCATTTACTTGCATTTACTGATTTACTGACATAAACGGCGGTAAAGAAACTTTTACTTCACGTTGAATTCATTTGCAGGTTTTTACTTCAACCATTGTTCAATTTGACTATGGAAACCTATCGGGTCCGAGCTTTATCGCATGGCACACATATATGCAAAAGTTGTGCACCCATGGTTTCCCCGATTTGCGAAATCCCGATCACAATCTCTGCCGATACCTCCGATACAACATATTTTAACATATGCCTAAAATGCATAAAAAAAAAACATAAAACCAACCACTGCCGGAACTGAAATAACTTTAAACAAAATGTTGAATACCCATCGGGTCCGGGATATCGGGTCGCAACTTATCTCATGGTAAAGGCTGCCCATTTGGTTTCTGCCGATAGCGATATCGGCGATTGCTCATCGCAAATAACAAAACAAAACTTTATAATGCCCGCTGCCATTTCGCCGAAGTCTTCATCGCTGAAGTCGATGGGATTGCAGTTGAATTTACATTTCAACAAAACTATAATAGCTCGTTGGCTTTGGTGAAATCAATCTCTCTGGAAGTCCCGAAAATGCCATCCTCCACCTTGGGCTTCTCCTTCTATATTCAAACCATACTGTCTTTTTATCAATTAAGTTGTCCATACTAAAATATATTTGAAATCATGCAGTATTAAATCTTACTACTTTTCCTTGTATTCGTGCAAATAACAGATCGATGAATAAAAATAGATCTTCGCACAAAGTCACATTAGTTTTATGAGTTTCACGGGGTAAATTTCAATTCACGTGGTAATTTATTTCATTTAAACCAAAAAAAAAAGAACAGGCAAGGGTTTGATCTTGTGACATAGGGCATGTAATTACACTCAAATAAAAATTCCAGTAAATTACTCTGATTAACCTGACTAGGTAGCAGCTACATTATAACAGAAAATATAATAATACTAAACCATACCATCGTTTCACTTCTAATCTCCCTGTACTGTCATCGAGATAAAACGACACATCAGTAACCCTCTCTTCCTTAGTTGAAAACCATCCCAACAAGGGTGACCTACACACCCAAAAAAACGCATTCAGGCAATTTTTCCCATAATAGAACACCTAAAAGTTCAGCATTCTTACATTGTTGACATCCACCCCATCTATTGTAAAATTCAAATTCTCATCAGAGAGCTTCTGGGTTGCCTGGCTTATCGGTTTTACTGCCAATGGAAGAAGCCCAGTGTCGGTCCTGCTTTTCTACAAAACAATCCAAATTCATCGGGCTCTTAAAAATGCCAAAACACGCGGGGATTAAAAACCCTAAAATAGCAGAACTTGACAGAGGAAAACCACTTACCCTGAGAGACGAAAAACCACATTCGTTAACTTGGGTGGCCTGAGAGGGCATAAAGCCGCCTTTGGAGAATAGAGAGCCTCCATCGGATTGACTTTGCATGCCAAACATCTTTAATCTCTACTCTGTCACTCCCCACGGAGAAAAAGAAGAAATTTACAATGTAAAATAATAACAGGAACAACTGATATCAAATGTCTTTCAGATGATAATAGTGGTTTTCCGCTGCCGAATCTTAATTGATATTGGGGATTTGAGGGCGAAACACCTGACCTATCCTCTCCTTCTTAGGCGAGGCAGCTGCCTATTCTTTGGGCCAGAACAACGCCACCGTCTTTGCAGTGCGAGTCTTGAGCCCCCAATGTTGCCACTCCGTAGCTCTCCTAACGGTTCCCACGATAACTGAGCGGCATTTGGCAACCGAATCTTGAGGGCTCGGACAATGTGGGCAGAGGTGGTAGCGACCGCCATCGTCGTGTTAACTGAAGACACAGATCGAACCATATTGAACTGTCAAACCATAATGTAAAGCAGTGGAATGGATAGATTATTTGCTTTGTTGCACTCCTATCAAATTGTAAATCAAGGCAATAGATTAGAAGCAAGTGGATGGTGAAATAGGTATATTAGAGACCAATGGTGAAGTTGATTAAAGACAAGTCTTGTGCCAGGCTCCATGGCGTGTCAAAGAGCCATCATGCACATGGCAGAAGGCTAACATACAAGAATTTTTCTCTACGGTGCGACAGGATTTAACATGAAATTTTGGTTAAAGTCTCTTGCATTTCATATGAATTAATGTGTAATACACATGACATCAAAATTGGGTTAAAGTTTCTATCTATTAATACACAAGACATCAAACTTTAATGAAAGGTAAGTACCTCCTTTTACTTTTGTTTTCCTTTCAGACTTTGGATAAAAATTCTTTGGATCTCTAACATTGCCTCAGGACACGTGAGGTCTCCAATAAGATGTCAAATTCTAAACTTTGGATAAAACAAAAGAAACCCTGAAATGTTTATTTAAAACATTGGCTAAATGATTCGGTAAGCCCAAACTAATATGAAATTGGATCGATATCGATCGCTATAGTCCCACGCTGAGGCAGAGACTAATAATAGCAACTTGGACCAAACTAATGTTAATATTATTATTAGAGCGCGCTACCACTTTTAGTTACTTTTTAATTATGTAAAATATATTAAGACGACCATTGTTTTTTATAAATAAATATTAAGGAGCGGGAAAAATCTTTGGTCGTCATTAAAAATTTACATACCTAATCAAACTCTGAATTATATTGTAAATTAACATTTTTAGTTATTTTTAATTATTTTTGAATTATATCGTAAAGTAACAATTTTAGTTAATTTTTTAATTATGTAAAAAATATCAACATACCCAATCAAACTCTGAATTATATTATAAATTAACACTTATATTTATTTTTTAATTATCTCTGGATTATATTGTAAATTAACACTTTTAGTTATTTTATAATAATGTAAAAAATATTGTGAACGCTATATAAAAAATAATAAAAGGTGGAAAAGATCTAACAAATAGTAATTGTTTTTTTATTGTTATTGAAAATTAACATACAAGCAATCAAACTCATCAATTTGTACACTATTATTTTCATTTTTCAATCTAAACATTTGGTGTAGTCTAACCATTTCGTGTAGTCTAACCAACCGGAGGAGTTGTCCGGAAAGTTATGGAATTTTCGGTCATATTTAGAGAAAATCACGGAAGGATTTTTGTAAATTCAAGTTATAGTTATTAAACTTTAAAATTTTAGTTGTCTTAGACATTTTTGATAGTGCTGAATGCATTTCAGCCATCAAAAACACAATTCAAACACTGCCTCTATAAGATTTTTTGAAATTTTTTTACTCGACCACTTTTAACTGTCCAAACAATTCTTCCACCTGATTAAAGAGCTTCTAAATATTTTATCATTTCACTTTTACCTTTTTATAATTTTAATATTTGCATCAAAATAAATAATTTCTCATAATAATCGAATTACCTTAGAGCGCACTATATTTCTTATTTAAAACACCCTATTTTATTAGTAGATTTCATAAAAACACAAATATATTACCAGAACAGTTTTTTTTTCCGCACAAAAAAAGTGATATATATTTCCATATGAAAGCATATTACATATTTTGTCATTCCAGGAACTTGCTTGCTGTAATGGTCGTTTAGTATCCAGATTGAGCGCTGCAAGTAAGTCCACGTAGGCAATTGAGATTCGTTATTGTTTTAACCAGGAACACAGACCTGCAAAGTATAACATCCTGGTAGTTTTTGATACCTCGCAGGACATGTCATGGACGAAGTGCGATTACAGCCATGGGTTCTCCTTTTACAAGAAACTAGATTGAGCTCGTGCTGTAGAAACCTGGAAGGTGACAGCGTATTCTGTAACAGAGAGAAGTGCATCTTGCAAACCCAAACCAATGGTGGGAGCGCTGTAGTGGCGGAGATGAGTCAGGATACACTGTGGCAGGATTCTTAGTCCGTTTGAAAAGTTCGGATTTGGATTCGGAACCGATTTCTCAAAATACTAAGAGAATTCTTGTATTGGGCTACTGGCATTTAGCAAAGGCTCCCTTTCATATCCTTTTCTCTTACTAACGACCGAACTTCTTTGAACCTCAAAATTAAAAGAAATGTGTCCATTCCCTCTAACTCCTAGTTCACCACTTCGGTTTCGAATTGTAAAGCTACATTGCTTTGATATTTTGTTGGACATAAGGTTATTACCGTAGGCGACCATCCTCAATATTTCCTCCGGTGCTTTCCGGTTCACTTCAACTAGAGGAGGGATGATGTTAGACACCGGAACGTTGTCAGCCAGCTATTAAAATTGTCAGCCAACTATTGAAATGGGCCTAAGTTGGTTTAAAAGCAGCTTTTGTGAGTCAATTCCATCAAGCTCTTTTTGTGTAAAAGTCAAAATTCCCCTTACACTTATTTCAACTTTCAAGTATTCTGAAACTTTTTGAACCTAAAATTTCCATCTATAACATACCATTTTCAAGATGCCTTAGATTTGCCTGACTGTAAAGAAGCAATTTTAGCATCCTAGGAACTCTTTAGTGACAAGGTTACGCTGTTTTTGTTGATTTAAACAACAAAAAGATTGGTTTTCCTCCAGATACTAGCTACTTCTCCTAACCTAACTTACTCTTTATTACTTTATTTCTGTGCTCTTTGCTTATTGGCTCACTTTATTTCTTCTCTTTTTGTTTATTGGCTCGACAGTAGAAATATTTGATATATAACTTTAATATACTCGAAACAAGTGAATTCACATGAAACAAAGATAAATATTATTTCGATATTGTTGTTAAATCTTGATTTATGTTGTTTAAATTGGTTTTTGATTATTGATGTGGATTCAACATACCTAAAAATTTCTAGGGCATTTCAATTGTGAAGAGTAAATCTGTCGAACTTGTGATTTCAATACAGCGTTATTGACAAATTAAATAAGAAAATTTTCAAAAATTAGTACTTAAAACTAGTGGTATATTCATCCAACCATGAAAAATTATAAAAAAAAATGAATTTCTATTAAAAATGTATGTTAAATAAATTCTTCATTAAAAAAAATGTCAAAATAAAAATGATAAAGAAAAAATTAACACTCACAAATTTGAATAAAACTTAAAATGAAAGACATGAAAAATACAAAAACATTATCAAATTTCAAACCAAATATTTGAAATTCAGGCCTGGCCATACCTGTCAATAAGACTTGCGATAGCTGTCAGTTAAAATAACGGTCACATCAATTACTCTAAATACCACTTTTACAGAAGCGTCACATCAATATCTACATTATCTACCTTTTAAATCTTTAACGGCATCCCCACCGACCTCCGTCGCCCGTCGAAGCTTAACTGGCCGTGTGTCTTCTAACCGAACAAGTTTTCACTGCCAGCTGCCCATTGTTCAGGCCCTTACGCTATGATCAAGAAGGATATATCGCTCATTGTTTTCTTAGGCCCTCTACGGAATTCAAGCGTGCAACCTTGCGCCAACGAAAGCTACATTATATCTCAAAATGCAGGTCGTTTGAGCTGTGGGCGGACCATGGGAATCTAAGAGTTCCCGGTAAAACCTCGCTCCCCACATGTGGCGACTTGAAAGAATCACACAACTCGTTTACTGAGGTGATGTAATTTGGAGGTATGGGGTTTCCAGCTCTCCATCTTTAACGGAAATATTTGATGGAATAACATATTATATTGTTTTAAGATACATTCTCGAATTTTTGAAAGGCCAGTAAGCTTAGTATCAAACATATTTGCATAAATGTTTTGAGATGAAATTTTGATGTTTCTCCCTTATAAACCTCGGCATCAGAGCAAAGCAATTTACAAGGTATAGATTCTCTGGCGTTGGGGAGGCAAAACTCAGCGGTATCATGGGAAGCTGCCTCTGCCGTGGAGCCATTAATGCGAAAGATGAGGATAGTCATTCATCTCGTGGAGCCATTCCTTCGAATGAAGAGGGTAGCGGTAGGGGAAGAAGTTCGTCCCGCGGAACCATCGGTTTCGAAGATGAGGATAATGGTTCTGGAAGTTCGTCGTCCCTATCCCTTTCTGCATTTGTATCTACTTTTAATCCCGGACCAGTCAGGGTCGGCATGAATAATTTTGGAAGGACGCGGGACCATGGAAACTGTTATTGGGTCTACGCAGCCTTTTCAGAGAGCGAACGTTTTCTTGCTCTGGACATTTATGAGAACACGTATGTGCGTCTGCCAAATCATCATATGATCACCGGCCAGACACCTGCGAGCACAGTCTCTGATGGTAAGCTATTTGTTATAGGTGGTACAACAAGCCAATCTTTTCAGTTCTTTGATCCAGTCTTGATTAAATGGTCTCATACCTATTCCTCCACCACCCAGACGAGAGACGGGGCCGTTGCAGCCTCTATCGATGGAAAAGTCTATGTGTTTGGAGGGCACGAGAGAGGACTGAATGGTTGGGGTGAAGTGTACGATGTATGTGCTGATACAAGGACGCCCACGCCAATACCTGCGTCTGAAGTCTTAAACGAAGAAAAATTTGCAGATCTTTTCCCACTATTGACGTCTGCTGTTTTGGGAAAGAGAATAATTATGCGAGGATTTGGTAATGGAATTGCATTTGACGTGATGTCTAATTCTTGGACTCAAGTTTCACAGAATTTGATGAGTGGCTGGAGGGATTTGAGCACGGCCGCTGTTGTGCAGAACATGTTAATTACTTGTCACGTTGAGGATCGTCAACTATCCATCGGCGCTTATGATCCGGATCAGGATGTTTGGCTTATGTTAGAAGGGATTGACCCCAGCTTTCACGAAAATGCATCTAGATCAAAGTTTATGGCTGTAAATGGGAAGCTGGTCATATATTATATCGCGGATGAAAATGATTTAAGATTTTCAATCATTGAAATTAATGAAAAACTTAGGACGACTGTTAAGGCCAATCTTTTGCGGCAATCCAGATTTCCTATAGCAACGATAATTGAGCCAGGTAACCATTCTATGCTTCAAGGTAGTTTTTAATTTTGCTCTGTGTTTTCTTATCAGGCTTTAAAATGTTTAGGCAATCAAATTTTAATTAGTTTTACTATTTAATTTGTTTTTGGCTATTACTAACCCTAATCCTTTTGCTCCGTCCTTTTTCAGGGCTGAATGTCATTTCCAGGCCAACCTTACTGCAACCACTACGTTCCTAGAGTTCCTAATCCATTACGTTGGTCGGAAAAATTTCCAGACTTCTTTTGGCATGCATGTAGGCAGCAATTCACTTTTATATTCAATACCATCATGTATATAGCGACAATGAAAATTTAAATATAGCGACAATGATACCGTTGTGTTAATTTCAACAAGCTTTACTAATATAAAGACAATAATATTTTTATGCTAATTTTTATAGGTTTTATTTTTTTGCTTTGCTACATGTGTAAAAAGAACTGGTTAATCTGTTGTGATTGCTATATATGTAATAAGAACGGGTTAATCTGTTGTGAGTGATGGCAATTTCTCTGGAAAATGCAATACCTCCTTCATCGATAGTCTCTTCTGAGGGGAAGCAGAAGCATAATTCAATATAATCCCCAAAGATACTGAGAATTCTTCCTTTCCTTCAACCTTTGGTCGAAGAGTAGGATCTATGATGCGCAAAATCCAGTCAGATTATTGCGGAAAAGGTCTATAGTTGCATTCACTAGAAGATGCCCTAAAGCTGTAGGTATGGTACCAGAAATCCTGTTTCCAGACAAGTCGAGAGAGCAATTCAGACGTGATAAGTTGCCAAGATCAAGAGGGATAGATTCATTAAGCAGATTTGAAGACAAATCCAATACTTCAAGAGCTTTTACATGTGATCCAAATCCTTTGGAAATAGGTCCTGAAAAAAAGTTATTTTTCAAAATGACGCTCTTAGTTCTGTAAATGTTGTGATCTCTGCGAGGATTCCTGTGAGGGTGGTCATCCATTGAAGTGTGCAAACAGCATAAAACCATATATTTAACATAAAAGTGTACTGGTATTTGTTGGCTGGGTGTGAATTAATTCTTTATAGTTAATATCCAGGTCGACCATGTCAGAATACCAGAAAATGTGAATCATTATAATGCACAATGGCGTAGATGACGTCGGATCCTAGCGGCTACTGCAGTCCCAAGTTCAAGATTCAAGCCCACAGCCGTAGCAGTGAGGGCGGCAGGTCCGCTAGGATTCGGTGTCCCGTGTTCAGGCTTTCGTCGCCGTGTTCAGGCTTTCGTCCAGGCCGCTGCACATTACAATCATTCACATATTCTGGGGAAAATTAATTCCTGCAGTCCCAAGTTCAAGATTCAAGTGAAGTTCAGGATTCCTGCCGAAATTTACAAAGAAACCCCTAATTATAAAGAAGGTGGTCGGTTTCTTAGAGCGTTCTCAATGTTAAATTTGAAACTTTGTCTACCACATTTGTCATGGGATTTGATTTCAATGGACTTTTTGAAATTACGAATTGATCAATTCTTTTTATATTCATAATTCAAATGTGCGGTGCATACGTTAAATTTACGTATAGGAGATTATCGTTATGGAAACATAGTGGTTTCCACTCCAACTTAAGTTCATTAATTTTGATTACTTTTATTAATTTTAAATTATATAATTTATTAATTTTGATCAGATCTATTAACATTAAATTATATAATTTAATTATAAGATGCATTGAAATTGTTTTGCTATTAGTAATTTTTTTTAATGATACATGTAAATTTTATATTAAGTATGGAATAAATTATGTATCTATTTTATATGGGAAAGTGGAAAGTATTTATGGATAATTTTTTTTTATTAGTTTTTATTTATATACATGTGTAATGTTAATATAAAAAAGCATAAAGATAAGGATATGTTAGCAACAATAAAAAAATAAATAAAATATAAATTGATACAACTTACTTTATAGAAGTAATAAGGTGGGGATAAACAAATGAACATAAAGATAGATTAAATTGTATCAAGGTAAATTGTATTGATGATAAGTATGGCATACTTAGTCGTTTAGCTATGGTGGTTGGGAGGAATAGTTCTATTTTATTATTGTACTAGTTTAGCTATGGTGGTTGGGAGGAATAGTTCGATTTTATTATTGTACTGGCTTCCAGCTTTCTTGTTGATTGGCCTTATCCCTTCAATATTTTAGGTTTGATATTCATAATAAATAGGAATTTGGGATATTCCATATCCTTTTTGGAATTATCGTGGTTTTCTATGGTGTAAGGCCCTTATGCTAAGTTGGATCTCAAGTGAAATTGATATTATTTTAACTATTGAAGAGTATAAGGTGGTTTTCCATGGTGCAAGGCTCTTATGCTAAATTGGATCTCAAGTGAAATTGATATTATTTTAACTATTGAAGAGTATAAGGTGGTTTTCCATGGTGCAAGGCTTTTAAGGTAAGCTGGACCTCAAGTGAATTTGATATTATTTTAACTATTGAGGAGTATAAGGTCCCTAACATACAGGGATTTATCTTAGGGTCAACATGGAACAAGAAATCACATTGTAAATGGGTTGGAGGCATAGCCTCTTACATACGAAATCATATTTTCCTTGCATTTGAAAGCATATTTTCCCTGCATTTGACTTCATAATATAGAACCTATCAATTTGTACGTTTGAATTGAAATTTCTTATATTAATGGAAAGAACATTTATATAGCAAATTGTTATTTTGCACCTATTAATTCTACTTTTTATAAGAAAAACAACCTAGACAAAAAGTTGTCCTTATAATACCCTTAAACAAGATATTTATACTCTAAAAAATGAAGGTAATATCATCCTATTATGAGATTTTAATGCTAGAGCTACAACTTATCAACCTATTTTGTTAAGCAATGTTTCCAACCCTAATATTTTATGGCTACATTGTAATGCACATACCCAATCCCTTAAAGATTGATTAAGGTTATGGGATATCAAAATCTCTCTTTTTCAATTCAAATCAAAATTCTTTTATGAGATCATCAACATATGCTAATCATTGATAACTTTCCAACAATATAAGTTTTATTAATTTTAAATCATTAAGATATGATCAATTGAACATTTTTATGCCGTAAGGCATTCCCTTTGAAATCAACTCCCCTTCTTTCCCACCCGTCATCCTTATGCACCCTAAGATTATCTGTTAGACGATTGAGAAAAGCTGAACCTTCAATCACAAAAAATAGTTACAAATTCATTGCAGGTGTTCAAATGGCACAGTTAAAGACCCATCTGTGAACTCCGCCTATGAGCTCTTCAATGCAGTTGTAACTGAAGGAAGCATACTTTTCACTAGAGGTGATTACCAAGAAGGGATACGACAAAGCCAAGGCAGACATCTGATCCTGCAGAGTCATATTGTTTGTGATCCTGCTCCTGGCGGGCTATCTGCCTTTCCACGATGCAAAACGATGCAAATCTGATAGTGATGTATAATCAGATCTAAAGGGGATTTCAAATTCTCACACTGGTTTTCCTCGGAGGTCCGACATCTGGTTCTTAGGCTGCTAGACCCTAACCCTTTGACGAGGATCACCATTCCACAGGTCATGGAGGTTTCTTGGTTCCGCTGAGGCTTCAAGCGCCCGCAGGCCGACAACAATGTCGATGTCAGACAACTCGAAGATGTTGGCTTGACCTTCCCCTCCCCCAGGCCGACCTGCCGGAATGCTGACCTGCCTTAACACCTTCGACATAATTTCCCTCTCGTCGGCGTTTAATCTCTCTCTGGCCTCTTCAAGGATGATGTGGATCAATGACTTACTAAAAAAAGGGAGAATAATCTAGATACCAAAATCTAACTCTCAAGAAAATTTCATGTCAAACAGAGTAAGGTACTTTCACAACACTTCTCAAGACCATCTTGTGTTCCAAAGAATCCTGTACTTCAAATAGAAAATTGTAGTAGGTTTCATATAGGGCCTTATTGTTTTTGGATATGCCCAGATGCATGACCTAGTTTATGATCGCCTATTTGCACGGATCTTTAGAGATTTAGGCAATTTTGGTGGAGGTAATCAGGAAAGTTGACTTAGTTATCTCGTTATGCCCACTGTAAAGGCGCCACGGAAGATGGATCAATTGAATATTATTAAGGCCATTAAGGAGGTTGGTACCATCAAGGTATATAGACGTATTTATCCTGTTATCCCCGCTATAAAAGCACCATGGAAGATGGATCATTTGAATATTATTAAGGCCATTAAGGAGGTTGGAACCATCAAGGTATATAGCATTGTTGATGAGGTTTGAGAATTTTGTATATATATTAGAAGTAGATGGGAATTCCAAATTTTTTCATATTCATTAGTGATGAAGTTTACAGAGGTTTTTGCCATTTGAATTCATGGATTATGTTGATTAAACGCATGTGGTGGAGCCTATAAAGACCATGTTTTCTACCAAAGTGAAAATTCTCAAATTCTCAAAGACATTGAGATAGAAGGCATGCCTTACATGTCTCAAGCAGGTATCTTTTGGGGCTATTTTTTCTGAATTTGGGGTATTTAGACCTCACTGCGAGTGCAAGGGATAAAGTTTCCATATCTGGGGATGGAAATGCTAAAGGCGTTTAAATTCTTCTCTCGTAAAAAAAATGTTTGCATTCTATGACTAGCATTTGATCGTGTACTCTTTGATCAGTTGTTAATGTACCATCCTACATTAGATATGCAGTCATTTTTGTAAAGAAGGATGATATGGGACATATATCATCAAGGTAGTGGATGACCCTATAACTCTAAACAAGATCTTGAATTTGACGCTTCTTGCCAAGACCTACTCCACTAATGAGCATATAAATCCATGGGAGAAGAAAATTAGCAAGACTTTGGAGAAGAAATATATACCAGAGAAAGAGGTGTTGAAAAAAATTGCAGGTAAGGATTTGCAATATTTTTCCTTCTTCCCTTTGCATTTTTAGACTTATGATATCCTGTATTTGAGGCTTTCTACCAAAGCCTACTCCATTAACGAAATAGTATCTCTGTGGGAGAAGAAATTTGGGAAACTCTGCAGAATACCTAAATTCTAGAGGAAGAGGTGCTGAAAAAAATTGTAGGTTAACTTGGAATATTTTTCCTTATTCCCTTGAAATTTCCAAACTTAATGAAGATCTAAAGAGATTTATGCATCTATTTTCTTCCATTATCTATGTGTACAATGAAACATTTTATCTATTCACATTAGATGAGACCTTAAATTTAAGGCATTCTGATCTGATGAAACCTCCAAACAATTTGGTAAAGAAATCATCGCCATAGATGAGCATAATTCTGGAGATGTCTAATCACATTAAGAAAATTTAGTGTTTGGTGTTCAAGCATCTCTTCAGGCAAAAGATGGAGAATTTTGATTTTGATTAATACCCTTGATCACACTAGAGAAGTTATATAATTCAAACAATTTCAGCGTGTTCTATACAAAATCTCTCCTGATAAAAATAGAGATTTTGACTTTCTAGGCAAAGCTATGGAAATTTTGATTTTGAGACGATTTTGTCTTTCCATTGTATAGACAACAAATAGAGAGATTGATTTTGATATGCTTTGACTTTGATTTTAGCTAATTACTATGATACAGGGGGTTGGAGGAGGTTTGGAGTGGGAATTAAAAAGGCTTGGATGTTTGTAGTGCACCCTTGCAAGTCAAAAACGAATTTAACAAATTAAAAGCAAAATATTTTGACTTGGTTAAACTTCGGTGTTATATGTAATTCAGAATAGCACATCACAAAAGTTTTTACCTTCTTAAATTGGACATTTGGACGTTAATTGTTTTTGGAAAAGTTAAATTTATATAAACAATTTTGAGGTGTATACTCTCACAAATTTAAATTTGTTGGAAAAGTCAAATTGGTTATGGTGTATACTGTGAGAAATTTAAAAACCACAAAATAAGTCTACTCGAAGTGTTGGACATAAGTCATCATGATATATGTTGAATCGACCTATGGACACAAAACTCAAGGGATGTTCATTTTACACGGCTTTCAGAGATAACAAAAACCCCTTTTAGAATGATCATGATCAAACATAATTAGAATGTTTTGAGGAAGGCTGATGTGGCTAAGAAAGTCCCATAACAAATTAGAGTTATGGTGTGCATAAAATCTCTAATGATGTCTAATCACATTAAGAAAATTCACTATTTGGTGTTCGAGCATCTCTTCAGGCATCCAATTGGGCATGGACGATATAGTTTTCATTGATGCATCCAATTGGGTGTGGACGATATAGTTTGCTATGAGAAGCCTATGCTACAATATGAAGCATAATAGATTTCAAATTCAAATAGTCATCCGAAGTATTGTAAATTTGATGAGAGATTTTAGTGGTATGTTTAGTTGATCTTTACTCTACAGTCGAGATAAATTCTTGCTCCTTTGGGTTTTATCCCATGGATGCTTGCTAATTTCATATTCATCAAAGATGATGAGCACATTTTGTATCTGTTTTTATTTTTTCCATTGGGAAATCAATTTCATTTTTCCATGTCACTAGATTGTGAACACTAAGCTTAATCTATTGATTCATTACTTCTTTTTTCTCATGGGTATCCCAATAGGTCATCTGTCCAAGTGGTTTATGATAACTGAGAAGGACATAATAGTTTACTACATTTTTCCTAGTTGCTATGCATATTTTGGCTTTTATTTTTGTGATTCATTATGAGTAAACATTCTAACATGTTTGTTTTCTCCCAATAGAGGGATTCCACTATGCATTTATGTGTTCTATATTTGAATTCAACAATGTAGGGGTTCTATCATAAATTTACACTCGCTTTGATATAATTCGCATGAGACTCACTCATATTCTGAGTGTATTGCAGGCTAGATTGTATGCTCAGGGGAGTATAGATTAATAGATGAATTAACCTTTCAACAAGTGTCCATGCTGTGCTATAATTGTAATTAATGGAAGAGAGAATTTCATGATGTTTCAGGTTATTAGGTTATTAGTGTTTCTTTTTTTCGTTTTAAGAAATAGCCTATTAGGTTATTAGTGTTTTTTTTCATTTTAAGCAATATCCTATTAGGTTGTTAGTGTTTTTTTCGTTTTCATTAACAGCCTGAGAAGTTTTCTGGTGTACGTAGTTTTGCTAGGAATGGGATCACAAGACCTGTACATACTGAACTCTTCCTGGGAACTAGGTACCATCAATTATGTAACCAAAATCATGGGTTAGTGCTTAATGGAAGAGAGAATTGCATGATGTTTCAGGTTATTAAGTTATTAGTGTTTTTTTTTTCATTTTAAGAAATAGCCTATTCGGTTATTAGTGTTTTTTTTTCATTTTAAGAAATAGCCTATTAGGTTATTAGTGTTTTTTTCATTTTAAGAAATAGCCTAAGCAGTTTTCTGGTGTACATAGTTTTTCTAGGAATGGGATCACAAGACCTGTACATACTAAACTTTTCCTGGGAACTAGGTAACATCAGTTATGTAACCAAAATCATGGGTTAGTGTTGTATCACCAGTTTTAGTTTGTGTTTATTTGGGCATTTAATAGATCCACTTACAATGGAAATGTGTTTAAAATGAAGAAGGAAAGATTTGTGAGAAGAGTCTGCTTTGTATTTGGAATATAGCAATTTTGTACTATGTAATATTGTCCATGGAATCCAAAGTATTGGATTACCTTTGGGTTTATACTATTATTTTTAGGTTTACCCTGTAGCTCTTTCCTGTCTTATCTGTCAAATATGGAAATAGGTTTACACTGTAGCTCTTTCCTATCTTATCTGTCAAATATGCAAATAGTTCAAAATTCATTGTTTTATCAAAGAAGTCATTGACTTGAGAAACTGCGTGATTTGATATTTCATAATTTTAGAGTTGAATGAGAAGTCATTGACTTGAGACACTGCGTGATTTGATATTTCATAATTTTCAGATTGAGAGAGGGTAGGATTTGATATTTATCATGTATATTAAGTTATGGTTAATTTTTAAGATAAATTTTATAATCATCTATTTATAATAAGCATCAAAATATGAATAAAACATGAATGATACAGGTTGTTAAAATTTCTAATTTGTTATGGATATTTTTATTTTGTAAATATGCAAATAGATTTTGATGTAATACCATGGTTTACCAATACACATGTCTAAAAACACTATAACTCACATTTTATATGATATCATGGCTAAGAAAGTCCCCTAACAAATTAGAGTTATGGTTCGCATAAAATCTCTAATGATGTCTAATCACATTAAGAAAATTCGGTGTTTGGTGTTCGAGCATCTATTTAGGCATCCAATTGGGAGTGGATGATATAGTTTTTGTTGAGAAGCCTCTACTACAATCTGAAGTATAACATATTTCAAATTCAAATAGTCATCCAAAGTATTGTAAATTTGATTAGAGATTCTAGTGTTATGTTTAGTTGATCTTTACTCTACAGTCGAGAAAAATTCTTGCTCCTTTGGGTTTTTTCCCATGGATGATTGCTAATCATATTCATCAAAGATGATGAGCACATTTTGTATCTATTTGGATTTTTTCCATTGGGAAATCAATTTCATTTTTCCATGTCACTAGATTGTGAACACTAAGCTTAATCTATTGAATAATTACTTCTTTTTTCTCATGGGTATCCCAATAGGTCATCTGTCCAAGTGGTTTGTGATAACTGAGAAGGACGTAATAGTTTACTACATTTTTCCCAGTTGCTATGCATATTTTGGCTTTTATTTTTTGTGAATCATTATGCGTAAACATTCTAACATGTTTTTTTCTCCTAATAGAGGGATTCCAGTTTGCATTTATGTGTTCTATATTTGGATTCAACAATGTAGGGGTTCCATCATAGATTTTTGTCATTCTTCATCCTAAAAGAAATGAAATGTGCTTTCCATCTTGTGTTCCAGAGAATCTTGTATTTCAAACAGAAAATTGCAGTAGGTTTTCATATAGGGCCTTATTGTTTTTGTATATGCCCAAATGCATGACCTAGTTTATGATCACCTATTTGCAGGGATCTTTAGAGATTTATGTATGTTTGGTGGAGGTAATCAAGAAAGTTGACATAGTTATCCCGTTATCCTAGCTGTAAAGGGACCATGGAAGATGGATCAGTTGAACATTATTAAGGCCATTAAAGAGGTTGGAACCATCAAGGTATATAGCATAAGGTATATATATTAGAAGTAGATGGGAATTCCAATTTTTTTTCATAATCATTAGTGATGAAGTTTATAGATGTTTTTTCCATTTGAGTCCAGGGATTATGTTGATTAAACCCATGTGGTGGAGCCCGTAAAGACCATTTTTTTTTTTAATCAAGTAAGAGTAGGACCTTCTATTAAGCTAGCTAATATTACATAATTTACATGAAACCGCACCCGCTCTGTGAGAATTCAACAGGCAACAGGGCAGGCAGAAACCGAACCATGCACCCAAAACCATGAGAAGACTAAACAGGAAAAACCGGGGAGATACAACCAAACAATTAGGGAAAAAAGCAAGCAATAGACCATCTTGTAGTACTTTCGTGCACCAAATGAAACCTTGAACTCCTTGCAAGACGAGTCCATAGAACTGAGGCCCATAGAAAGCCACAGATGACCCGCCAAGGGTCCACAAGAAATCCCATAGCAAACCACACTTAAAACTTTCTTACGGACTCGACGAAAACTTTAAGCATAACACTCTAAACTTTTTCGGGTCTAAAAACCAAACCAACTTACTAACTACTACCAGTGACTCCTATGTCTTAAAACACCATTCTCCCAAGAGAATGAAAGATATAATCTCAGAAAGATGGAATGCCTCCCATCCTCCTCACCATCTAATAAATAGAGCAAACATTGGATGGGAACCACATGCACACACTCCATGTGTCTACATGCGACTTTGATTTTTAGCTTTATTGTTTTATTTCTTTACTTTTCTTTTGATTTTTAGCTTTCTTGTTTTATTTTCTTCTTTTTGATAACTTTACTGATTTTTTTATTGTTTTCTTTGTTTTATTTCTATTTATTCTTATTTAGAGCTTTTAGTATAGTTATTACTATTTTTATTTTTATTATTTTTATTTATTTTCTTATATCATTTATTATTAACATTTATTTTTATTATTTATATTATTTATTATTAGTGATTTATTATTTAGTATTATTATTTATATTATTTAATTATTTATTTTTTTATTATTTATTATTTATTATTTTATTTACTTCATGTTGCCAACACCCTCTACTGAACTAGTATAACCAGCAGACATCGAAAGTCCCCAACACCCGGGAAATCTCAAGGAATATCTGTCCTTTTTCCCACTTTCAGCACCAGGCTAAGCCTGACCTGGTCTGTATCCTAGTCCAAGGCTCGCGCCTCACTCAGACCTCATCTGCCCCAAGGCAGGCATCCGGTCCTGTACTCAATGACCCCGGGCATCTCGCAAGGCTGGCCCACTCCCTCCACAACTACTAAGGCACACAGCCCTAGGCATCAAAGTCCTTTACATCCCTTCTAGAATTCAGCATCCCAATCCAATAATAGGCACCTAGCCTAGAACATCAGGCACTTGGCCTCCTCAAGATGGTCCCATAACTCTTCTAGAGCTATCCATCAAGAACTATACACAAGATAAAGGAACCACTAGCATATGTAGTGTTGATTGAGTTTTGTCCCCAGCCCATATGGTGTTACTTATTCTCCCTTGTGCGTATGGGATCACACGAGATCATCAAATAAACCGGCCCTCTTGGCCCATTTGTGGAGTCCTGTGAATCATCACATCTCAACATGCATCAAATGCATTAACCATCCCATCATAGTATCATAGGAAATAATTCACATGCGAACTCTTGCATGTCATCATGAGAACATTCATCTTTGTTAATCGCAACATTATGAATAATAAAGAATTCCATGCTCATGCATGTCATAGATTTGTGAGGAACTATCACATGCTTCAGTTATACCATCAACATAATTATATCAAGACATATCATGAGTTCACATAAATGAACCACATGTCAATAATCCTCATATTATAACATCATAATTCCTATGCCACATTATGCATATCATATCCATCATGAGTATTGAACATTAAATACCTATCATCACGTAGTAAATGAATATGTTAATATACCTTGACATAATGTCATAATACCTATGCATATCGCTACTATCGTATGGATACTTTATCACAATAAGAACCATATGTACATCATTATCTTCCTACCATGATAGCATGAAACATCATCAATATGTTTTCATCAAGTCGTTAATTAATTTTCAATAATCAGTTCAACTTCTTTCTACTAGTTAGTTGATCATTTACACCAACGATATAATCATCTAAGTACATCGTTAAATTTCACATGAGCCTCATCATCTTGAGTCTTAATCTCTCATCATATATTCTTCCTTCCCTGAGGAAATTTTGGTGAAATTCATTGTTTAAGATATTACTAGTGATACTATCATTATTTAAATCATCTATCTCAAAATTAAAATCCTTTGATTTTACATCCATTTACCCTTTGGCTTACTGATTCCAATACCGCTATATGCAATTTCATATAAACATTTTTTCATCATGATTTAATTTTATATCATGCTTAATTTACTTGCATGAGGATTTGTTGATCCATGTTGACTTATTTAACAATTAGCGCTTCATCCACAAAAATATTTTCTTATCTCGTCGAGTTTGTAAAGTTCATATCTCAATACCACTTGATTGCTTTATCATAAATTCAGTTTCATCAAGTTGGGCAAAAGACTCTTTCTTATTAAATAGTATCGTTATTTTAGATTTTGAAACAGTTGGAAACACTGCTACCATCATTGTCCATGACAAACTTCAATGTGAGGTGTTATGTGGAACAACCTCTTTTAACGTTATGGGAAGTACTACTCGTGAAATAATGAGTCAAGTACAATCTCTATTAATTGACTTTCACTTCTTTTTTCACTATGTACACAATCCTTCGCAAGGTATCCGTATAAAATTCCTAGCAACATTCCTTCCTATATCTTCCTCGTTTATTATCATTTGGTCATCATGCAACTTCACACCTTCACATTTTTAAAATATGTAGATCATCATTATTACCATTACCAATCATGTTTCTAGCTCTACTCATCAATACCTTTAAAAGAATTTTGTTCTTGATAGAACATCCCTTCATTTCCTCCTACCCGATATTCATAGATATATTTTTCTTTTTCTACCTGTCTTGATTTCCTACTATTCCATGTCTACTGGCTTCAAAAATGGAAGTTTCTTCACTTCATTAAATTGACTTGAATTTCTCACCTCCAATCATTGTGCTTTCTTCTCCTCCTATCCTATAGCATTGATATACCTTGGAAATGTTGTTTCTATTTCCAACTTGGGTAATGTCTTATAAATCAATTCATTAAGTTAGCTACCAAGTGTAATCCGCTTATCTTTTTCTGTTTTAAGACATCAACATAATGAAATCTCCTGATCATATGTCTTGTTATCCATAATTCATTCATATAGTTAGTCACCTATGAAAAACTTTACAATGTGGCTCTCCCATTTTTATAGATGTTGTTATGCACACAACTTATCTTCTCCAATCATTCTATTTATCATACCTTACAGGTTCCTTAAAATAACCTTCATTATTACTATGATTTTTCAAGTTCATTAGTTGATTGCCAATATTTTCTTCTTTATGTGCATCATCCTTAGATAGACCTTAGATTGATACCTTTAGAATACCAAGTCATGATTATACCAAACTCTTCCATTATGTTCTAAAATAGGTTGTTTCTTCTTACTGATTTCTTACCCCTGTTGTGATACTTCTTCTCTACCACCTTAAACATCTGATCCAAGTCGGCCATAATCACATGAACTATCATTAGCAAGTTTCTCCTTTCCATTTCTTTTTAGATATCTTTATCCACTATATGCAATTAAACTTGAATCACCAAACCTCATGTAACATTATATTCAACATCTAAACTGAAATCCAAGTCTGCATGATTTGCCATTGAGAATATAGTAGTAAATGAGCAGATACATGTAATCTGAATGGCAATGGCAGTGAAAAATTAAATTTATTAGAAGATCATATTGAGAGAGTTGCGCTCTTGCAATAATAGACCAGAGAAATGCCAAGCAACTGTTATTGCTAAAGGACAATGATAACAACAATCCAACCCAAATAATTAGTGAATAGTATGATCAACATTCAAGGAATGTTATCTCTGTGTTTTTAGATCAGATTGAACAATAAAATAATGAGCAGATGCTAGTGTCAACAATAATCATCTAAAGGTAATAAGATATCAGAGTTTATCCATTGTGAATTGGAACAGATTTCACTATTTTAGAGAACTTTAATTGGTGACAAATTTCAACTTCAATTATCCAAATACTTAAAGTGCTATGTAAACTGTGTTTTAAAATGAACCGGTGGTGAGTAGTTACACCAGCATTAAAGATTTGTTAGAAAAACATGCCAAAATACCATTTCACTAGTGCAATATTTTAGATAATTATACATCGTCAATTATGGGTAGATTATGACCATCCAAGATTACAAGATTATATACTTTTCCAATGAATCAATGAGTCAGAATAAAACTATATCTTTAATTATGTGACTCATTTAGGTTTTCGCTTTGTTATATGGTTGTGATGGAGAGAGCTATGCAAGCGCAAACAACTCAAGAAAATGAGATAGTGGTTTTACCATGTAATGAGAGCAGAGAACCACAGAGGAAAGGATCGATATCCATACCAAACTTTAACTTACAACTAGTTTAACAAGTATATCAGTCTACCAAAGCCAGATCAGTTATCAAAATGTGATTAAAAAAGAAATTGATGAACTATAAAAGAAAAGAAGGTTGATCTAGAGACCTTGTAAGATAAATAAAACACTACTGTAACTCAAGATTCATCATAAAATAAGAACCAATATACTCAATAATAATTATTATCAAAGTCTAATAAGGTTAATAAGTTATCCTTATTATCAAAGTTATGGGTTTAATAAGATATGTTTTTATCATAAATTTTCAACAATCACAATACTTAACCATAATTAAACCATAAATTATCAACGATTACAAATTTTTGTAGTATAAACCATGGAAACATGAATTAGAAGGTATTAATGATGTCAGAATAAAACTTAGAGAATTGTCTCAATATTGGTGGCATTATTGTGTTAAGAAGGTACTTTGATCTTCAAAAGAAAATTTATTCATCATTGTATGTCACACCAATATTAATTTTACAGGTTCATGATTTTTAAGGATCGAAATTTTGTGTTGTATAATGAAATATTTAAGTATCTATTTAAGCAATCATAACTTATGTTAGAAGAACTAAATGGATTGTTTTAAACAGAATAAATCATTTAAACAAATTTATTGAATGTATCTCGAGATTTTTATGGCTATTAAATGATTTAAGAAATCAACAACCAAGAAATATTCCACAACATAAAGAAGAGACACTGCCATTTGACCCAGAACCGGATCGGATGACTGGGAAGGTTATTTCTCCCCAATACAAAATAAAATCATTTTATTAATTATATGGCCTACCTGCAAGCGCACCTGTGAAGGCAACACCATATCAAACCCTTAACAAAGCTTTACTAGCTACTGGGTTTACATTCATTAATTACAATATAAGGATTGAAACAAAACAAGGAACTCTTGAACAAACGTATTGGTGCACTTGGGCTAGATACATTTTGGTCCACACTTAGACAACCGTAGGGACATAATTCTTTTCTTGAATGTTATGACATATTTTTGTATAGCTAGGAATGGAACTTTTTCTATAATCCTCACTTCGGACAGTTTTTGAAGCATCTTCAGCCCTAAATGATGTTGTCACATTGAGGAGAGGGATGTTGAATAATTTTGAGATCAGATTGAAGATTGAAGAGGGTCTCATGGGGTTCGGAGCATGTGACAGCTTCAATATTCCCCGAGCCAAGAATCAAAACCTGTGGCCAAGAATCGAGGACTGGTGTGCTTCTAAAAATGCGGTACAATATGGGGTGGACTTCATCAAAATCTATAGATTGTCGCAAAATACCTTCTACTTTAACTCCATATTGTTCAATGGAGCAAAGGGAATTTTCTGCAGATCCTTCGAATGTATCAATTGAATGATTTCGAACAACATAACTCCAACTAGTGGAGAGAAACTTCACAACTCCAACTGAGAAACAATATCAGGAAATCGGGTATAACAAAAGAAAAGCAAAAAAAACTGATTTCCCTTGTCAAGAAAAGGCATGGGGCATTTTACAAGAAGAAATCTTGAACTCTTCCCTACTTTCTTAGTTTCTTGTCTTTGCTTCTATTTGTTCTTCTGTATGGATTTTTTAGTCAAGAAAATATTTTGAAAGGTACGTATCATTAAATGATCTCCAGCTAGAAAAATCCTAAACTGGAGCATCCCAGTATTTTTGTGATATGAAATTGTAGTTTTAAATTTTTGAAACTATATTCTAATTTCCAGTGCAAACATTTTCTTAAAAACTCACCAAAAATTTGAGAAAAAAACAATAAAATCCTTCATTCCCAAGCTTGATTGAGGGGTTCCTGTTTGAAAAAAAAATGCTAGACTTATTACCTTGAGGATTAAGAAAATCTGAAGTCACAACTACAAATGGCACAGATAATGAACCACATATATTACCAACTCTTTGCTTGAGAAATGCAATCTATTCATCTAACTATTTACGTGACAAAAAAGTTGTCTTCAACAAAAGTTTCACTTACCCATTAAATTACTCTCTCCCAACATAGTTATGCAGATTCTGAGAATTAAGTGATTTGATAATCAATAATAAAAGGTCGTCTTCAAACAAGGTTAATCATGCCATAGGACATCAATATACGTTATTTGTCTTGATAATGTGTATGAGGCATCCTGACATCTTATTTAGACCCTACAAAAGCACCAAGCTCCACAACAAATCTGTTACGCAGATGTGTGCTAATTCAAGTACCATGAGGTTAGTTCATGTTCTAATTTGCTTCGTCCAAATTCATGTACTAAATTGTATACTGATGTATCTCTGGGGCAACTGTTTCTTGAGATGCAACACACAGGCCTGAATATATCATTATGTCCCATAACAAGGGTTGCATTGGGTGCTTGAGCCAAAGCATGCTCTAGTACCACCTTCCAATCAAACAAGTCTTCAAACGTTTCTACCTTAAGTGTAAAACTGGTAGACTGATTGCGGGTTTGGATGGGGAAAGTGCATGTCAATCACAAAAATTAAATAAACAAACCAAGAAAAAAATTACGGAAAAAAATGATTGCAGAAACAAATTATCTTTCAGAACCACAATATAAATAAATTTATGATAAACGAGCTTTATCTTATGCCTATCATAAAAACACACACCACTCAGTTTATGTTGTGGCAGAGCTTGCAAATAATTGTAAAAAATGGCTAATGAATTAATGAAAACAAATCAGAATTTCGGAAATCTAGAAACCCTGATTCCAAAGTTTAGTTGTCGTGGAAATTACTCGTAGGAAAGTAAGCATCCTGTAACTTTCAAAAACAAGTCAAGTCAAATATCCTAAAAAAAAATTTAGATGCCCATAGGCCCTAAGGGTTGAGCCCTGCTCTGATACCACTTGTTGGAGTCACATTGTCGTTACCCCAAAACCTGCAGGTGTTAGTAAACAGACACATCGCTAGATTTAAGCACATGCCACGAAACACACGGGAGCATTGGATCAATACAGCCATTAACAGGGAGCACAAAAATCTCCCCCCAATGTGAGCCCGGTGTGTTTCAAACTCGAGACCTCTGGCTCTGATACCATATGTAACAGTCCAAAAATAAATATCTAATTAACTTTACTAATTAACATTAAATTTAAATCAAAGTGGCACTTACCTAGCCAAATAAACATGTAATTAATAAACTAAATTCAACTATGAATAGTGCTTACCTATGGTAGAAGTAGGCTTACCGCAACAAGGTTTTGGGGATGACTCTCCACCCAACTTTAGGCTCAATTATGCAAGGATTTTCTATAATTGGCCACCCCTAAGCCCTCAATCAACGTACCACTACCAATGACTCCTATGTCTTAAAACACCATTCTACCAAGAGAATGAAAGATATAATCTCGGAAAGATGGAATGCCTCCCATCCTCCTCACCATCTAATAAATAGAGTAAACATTGGATGGGAACCACATGCACACACTCCATGTGTCTACATGCGACTTTGATTTTTAGCTTTCTTGTTTTATTTTCTTCTTTTTGATAGCTTTACTGATTTTTTATTGTTTTCATTGTTTTATTTCTATTTATTCTTATTTAGAGCTTTAGTATAGTTATTACTATTTTTATTTTTATTATTTTTATTTATTTTCTTGTATCATTTATTATTTAACATTTATTATTTATTATTTATATTATTTATTATTAAGTGATTTATTATTTATTATTTATTATTAAGGGGAGGGGTATTACAAATTCCATGCTCTGAATAATACTTACCAAACCCTTTGTTGCAATATTATCCTCCATTGTTTGATCTGAGACACTTCAACTTCTTTCTTGTCTCATTCTCAACCGAATCTTTCCATTTCTTGAAAGTATCAAATACATCAGATTTGTTTCGAATAAAATAAATCTAGGGTTTTCAGGTTGCATCATTAATAAAATTAACATAATAAAGAGAGTCATCAAGAGATGATACCTGAGCATGTACGCATACATCTGTATGCACAAGCTCTAATTTTTCATTCTTTTTTTCTTTCCCAACTCTGAGAAATCTGACTCTCTTATGTTTTCCATAAACACAAATCTCATAGAAATCCAAATCAACATACTTCAAACTTGGCACCAAATTTCTTGAGTGGAGAATCTACATCGCCTTCTCACTCATGTGCTCGAGCCTATGATGCCACAATGTTTTAACAAAATTAGGAATACCACTGCATAAATACAATGTACCAACCTTTTCTCCTTCTGCTATTACCAGGGATCCTTTAGTGACATTCCAAGTTTTATCTGTAAAAGTAGTTACATAGCCTTCACCTCCCAACTTCCCTATTTAAATTAGATTTTTCTTTAGATATGTAACATACCTTACCCCCTTCAATAGCAACAAGTTTCCATTTTGTTGTTTTATGAAAACTTTACCCATTCCAATGATTTTACAAGGTTTATCATCACCTAAACGAACCTTTCCAAAATATCCTTGAACATAAACATTAAAACTTTTCCTATCAGATGTGGCATGGAATGAGGCCCTTGAATCTACTACCTAAGCATCAATAAAAAACTTTAATGAAAGAATCAAAGCATATTGCAACACGTCACCTATCACAGTTGCTTGATGATTGCTTTCTTTTTGTGTGTCTCCTTCTTTTCCCTTCTGAGACTTCCATTCTTTCTTCAGGTGTCCTTTTTTCCCGCATTTACAACACATTATCCCTAATCTAGTTTTGGATATACCTTTCCTTGACTTACAACGATATCTTGGGCTCTTTCCTCTTTCCTTTTTCTTCCCCTAGTTTTTGCAATCAAGCATTTCCTGATGTCTCATTAGAGCTTTTTCATTGCATTTCCTCGCTAAGGATAACACCAACTACATCATCAAATTTTAAAGTACTAGATCCAGAGACAGAGTTACTAATGGGCATAACTAAGTCATTCCAACTTTTTGACAATGATCACAAAAATAAGAGAGCCTTAAGTTCATCATCAAAATTTAGACTTACAAAACTTAACTGACTAGTAACCATATAAAATTCATTTAAATGATCAGAAATAGATCCACCTTCTCACATCTTCATATTAAATAAATGCTTCATAAAAAATACCTTGTTTGAGGCTGAGAGTTTTTCATTTAGTTTGCCCAATGCCATCATTAAACCCTCTTTTGTCATTTCCTTTGAAATATCAAAGGCTACCAATGCTTCCAAGCACAGTCGTATTGTTCCAAGTTCCTTTCTACCAAGAATCTCCCATTTTGTGTCTATCATACTTGTCTACTTCTTTGTTTTTCCGCTCAATGGTAGGTATAGATCTTTCTGATACAAATAATCTTCCATTTGAATCTTCCATTGCTGATAGTTTTGGTCGTTAAAATTTTCAACCCTAAATCTACCATCATCCTCCATTTCTCTCACTCAAACTAGGAACCCTTCTAACCTGTGAGTTTATCAGCTAAATAGACCTTTGACTTTGATACCAGTTGTTAGAAAGTTATATATTACAGAGCGATGGCACACATAAAATATTGTGGAAACACAAACATAGAAAACACATATAACAAGAGAGACATAGATATACGTGGTTCACCTAATTTGGGTTATGTCCATGGAGAAACAACAATTCCTTCATTTATATTATCCAACAAAATGAAGAGATACAACATACAACAGATCTGCTCTAATTTCCTCTTAACGCTCACACAGTCTCCTCTCTCTTTCTTGCTCAGAATACACATATACACATCTGCAATACAATTCCTTCATATATAGTGAAGGGTTGCATTCTAGGGCAAAAAACCCTATATTAAACATAAATTCTACCATCGGATCATCTACCTAATGTGCGGCTTAGATCAACTTCGAAATTATAATATTTTACAAAGAAATTTTAAATCTATTTTTAGCTTCGGGGGAACTACCCCTGAACCCTCGCCCAGGGGGGGGGGTAAGTCCCCCCTGCATGGAGAGGTGTATAGTCTTCTTGGGGTATACATCCGACTAAAATAAAAACCTCTTAATTAGAAACATAATCAGGCTCCACACCCAATAGAGAGAAATGATCCAACACTGACATTTTACACTATTTATTAAATTGAAATGTGAATTGGAACAAAATATTCCTATACCACCCCAAAGCTCCCTTGGAACTCTATGCAATACCCATGTAACCTCTCCAGAAGGACTGAGAAATAGTGAGTGAGAAATGATAGCTTTAGATTCTTCAAACTTGGTTTCCTATAGAAAGAGGATCCAAGTTATTTTTTGTTTCGCCGAATATTTAACTGCTTGAGATTTTATGGGGCTTCTGAAACCCCATATACTCCAGGACAAAATATTCATCATTTTTGGGGATGGTTTTGTTATTTTCCTCGTCCTTCTTCTGGTTCTTCCATTCCTTTGATCATCACTGGCTTGAGGATATCTGTGATTATCGGATGGTTACCCAATTTCTTGTTTTACTCTGCTTATATTTCAAGAGTAGTCTTCTTAAAGGGTCTGCCCTTCTTTTTCTTATTACTATTCATTTCATGACTACTATCATCATCATCCAAAGTTAAATATTGGGCCATATTGTGAGTGATTATCCTTGAAGAGGAAGGACCCCCTTCGGCATTCCGAATCCTAGATGGAGTACCTTCTACATTTGGAGTCTCTAGTGGAATTTGTGGCGAAGGTTGCCAATCTAAATTGTTCTATGCATCTAAGACATATTCTAAATCTTTGAATTCCCCATATTCTTGTTCCAAATTGATTATTTGATCATGAGAATCCCCTTTGGATAACTAGGTTTTTCCTAGTTTGTTTCAGGGAGGTTCTACAAAACCCAAAAAGAGTTTGTTGATAAAGAATTCCCATTTTTGTTTTAATTATTTTGTGTTTTATTTATTGTCGATTCACCCTTATTTTGTCCATTCTTCTGGGTTTTCCATTTCTCATATTAATCTATTAGATGTTTGAACCTTTATTAGCCAAGGTTTTCTTATAGTCCCTAGTGGAATGATAGTAATCATGACAAAAATCACATTTGAAAGGGATCTGATCATAGTCAAGAGTTTGGAAATTCTTCCATTCCCCCAATGTAAGGATTTTTTTAGAAGGAAATCCCTTATCCAGATCAACGTCGATACAAATTTTGGCACATGAAAACTAATATCCTTTGGGTTTTGTCATATCTAGGTATTTTCCAGCTTCATGTCCTATTATACGCAGTAATTGCCACTCCAACAAGAAAGTGGAAGATGAGGAAGCTTCACCCATATAGGTAGTGCATTTGGAATATCTTCATCTCGATTGAATTTCAAATACCAATTATTCAAATACATACATCGAGAACCATTTTTGAAGATCACATCCTTATCCTCCTTGTACTTAAACAAGATATCATAAAAGCCATTCCCATAGGCATGTAATCCAATATTCCCTTTCATTTGTGGCTTCCATGTTTGATCTATCCATGCTTCCATGGATCAGGGTGAAGACCACATCCCCATGAACTTCCCTACTAATGATCGATTAGAAAAATCCAAGGTCGTTCTTCGGATTCCTATGGGAAGGACCATCGAGGGTATGTCATCCACCTTCTTCACGAACTTATCCTGATGTCCTTTGATTCTAGGGTTTTTTAATAATGTTGACACAAGGTCTTGAAAGGTTGTGGCCTCATAATCTAGAGGGTGGGGGGGGCCGGGGGGGGGCGCTTTGGGGAAGCCATACTGATCTCAAGCTAGGATTCTGCAGTAGTCACAGTGAAGATATCCATAACAACGTGAACTAATTTATGAACATATTATCATAATGAATCTTCGGGAAATTTTATCGCTAACAGAGTGTTAAATACACATCAACAAATACTTGAGTATACATATTGAAATATTTTATTTATAACCTACATTGAATTTTTATTTTTAATATTACTATTTTTTAAATGCTACATATTAATTTTATATTAAAATATGGATGAATTATAGATCTCTCTTATTATTCTCTTTATGCATTGAAATATTTTACTATGTTTAACATCATACTTCTTCCTCACAATCAAAAGTGAAAATATAATTTTTTTAAATTACTTTATTTTGTTTTAAGGTTGATATAAAATTATGCTATTTCACATAAATATTTAAACATTTTGTTTATGGTTGAGAGTGGGAGTGAAATATTTTTACCACTTCTCCTTCATACTAGGTTGCAAAAAATCTAAATATTTTTTTATTTTTTATGGTTGAGCGTGAGAGTGAAATATTTTTACAACATCTCCTCCACACTAGGTTGTAATATCAACAACAAATCTAGTTAGAATAGTGAGAGTGTATTTTAATGTTTGTAATTAAAACTAACCATATGCTGGAGGGGCTAGTTGAGTCAATCGACTAGCCCAATAGAGTCAAATAAGCATATAATGTAAAGACAACTGTTAATATAAGTCAGATTAGTTAAGAGTCTAGTCGAGAAATTAGACTGTTGTAATTGTCCCAACATGGTATAAACTTTTGTCTATGTATCAATGTATCAGTTCAACTTGGATTTTAAGAGACATAATATAAAGTGTGCTTCTATTGGTTCTCCACTACTTGTATCTCTTCTCTTTATTTTTGTTATGTGCTTTTTTAGGTGAATACTTGATGTCTATGTTATTATTGACCATGTACACTTTTCCCTAGATTACAATATTGGTTTTGTTGCTAGTAGTTTGGACTCGAGCCATGAAAATGTAAGCATAAATGTTAACTTTGGAAGAGATACAGTTGTGGTGGGAGAGAAAAATAAATAACTACCTAAAAAATTCACACGTGAATAAATCAACTGCCTTTAGCAGAATACAGAGCCAATTTCTTTACTGAAGTGCACAAGCAGTTCATTGAAGGTGCCCCGAAAAGAATCAAGGAATTCCTCGATCAAGTCACCCATGAAAAAACCAGAAGGTGAATCAGATGCATAAATTTTACTAAAAATTTTGAACGGTGATCGAATGAATCTACACGAGTGGGTCAAGTTGATTATGGATGATTTTTGTGAAGAAAAATTAATAGAAAATTAAACTTCTATCGAACATGTCAAAGCCAGATTTTTCGACGATCTGCATGATAACTTCTTCTGCTCGATTCCTGCCCTTTTATATAATTTTCTCCTCGATAAAGGTAGAAGCCATATCATCGAGCCAACCCCCATTGCAGGTTCTAGCTAATACTAGTTGGCGGAAGAAGAAAACCAATTGGCAGAAGGAGAAAATTGATTGGCAGAACTTCGTAGACGCCCATTGCAAGGACACAAGAGAGGCTCGAGATTACTTTTTAAGCAAATAAACATGGTTGTTGTGTACTCCCTCGCTCGCTGACACTAAGTTGGGTTGGCATTGGGGGGTAGCAGGTTGTGAGAAATAAAATAAAAGAAAAAAAGAAAGAAGTAAAGTTGAAGAAGTAGTCGAGAATTATAAAGATGGAAGGAAGGAAATCAACTACCAGAAAACAACAAAAAGAAAGCATTGACTGATATCCAAAAGATAGCAAGGGACAAACGACAACAAATTTGGAAACAAATAAGAGAAGAATACCAGAGAATAAGGATACAAAATCGTGAGCATGTGAGCGAATATGCACGAGGCTCCTTGGATAATTTGAGAGGTGTTGCATTGCCCACTTTGACAGATGGTCTTCTCATAAGTCGTAGAGGGAAACTAGACATAATGGAATTTGATGACTTTGCTCCCACCATTCGTCGGACTCCCAATGTAACTATATCAAGTCCTAGTGTAAGATATTTCCTTCAACAAAAATCTTGACATTACTTAGATATACATGTTATTTGGCATAATGAAGATGATCGAAGAAGTCAACTAGAAGTTGTAAATTTTGACGAAAATCAACCAAACAATGAGAATTAAGAAATTGAAAAACTACTTCTTCAACTTAGTAATCTCACGATTGTGCCCCCGTTGTTGCAATTATTATTTGTCAAAGAAGTTGAAAGTACATGTCTGGTCGATGAAGAGATGTGACGCAAAGTGAATTGGTTTACATAATACATTGATAAAGTGTGCCAAACCAATGAGTTAGTGTTGAGAGGCATCATCAATAAGGAACAAAGTAGCATGCCTGAGATAAATCAACCCACCATCGACCCTCCTATAAATAACAAGTCAAGAAATAATCAAACAATTGGAACATCGACACCTTTAACAAACAAAATAGGAATAAAACACATTCCTTTATATGAGGATGAAGAGGATCCAAAAAAACATTGGTTCGTTTGTGAAAAGTTCTATTTTTCAAATGATATTACCGATGAAAATAAACAAATGGCTCAGTTTGAAGTTGCCTTGAAGAAGTGAGAATTAACATGGTTTATGAAGCTCATCGAGAAGAAACCGAAGATGAGGGATGAAATCAAGAACAATTTTCTCACCTTATTCAAGGCCCAAGTTGTCAAACATCTTGCAACAAAGAAACTAAAAGAAATCAAGCAATGACCAAATGAAATAGTGAGGGAATGCAATAGAATATTCAAATATCTGTTAACTCAAATCCCATATTTTATCGACAAAAACTTATTAGTCCAATGGTATGTGATTGGTCTTCTTCATAATATCTGTGACCCTCTAAGAATGGATGGAGTCATGACATTTGAAGAGGCTCTTAAATTGGCATAGTGAATCACAACAAACAATGAAGGTCAGTTGATTGTCTCATTGACTGATAACAAACTTGAAGATAGAATTGAACAATTGCAAAATTCGTTGCTCATGTTAACACTCCATAAGAACAACTTGTGGTGCACTAACTGTTAGGCCAAGGGTTATACTAAGGACACTTGCAAATATGCTAACTACTTTGATCAGGATATCTAACACATACAATCTGATATATATTTCGATATATGTCAAATTGCTTCTAATCATATGACTAAATATTGTGAGTACAATCTGCGGAATTCTAAGCCCAAATGGTGAGTCATTTGTGAAGATAATACACATTCAACACAAGAGTGTCCACTCAATGGAAAAAGAAAGCCAAATTATCACACTGCGAAACACACACAAGCCGAAAATCAGTTTAAGGAGCCACAATCATATGTAAGACGTGGAAATGGTCCAAGAGGTTATGGTGGACGGGGTGGAGGATACAAAAACAGAGGTCGAGGTCGAGGTTGAATTCAAGGAATATTATACTATTTTCTCTATTGGTAGGAAGGGCATACAACCCCGAATTGTCCACTAAAAGACAAGACTGACTTGCACTTTTGTGACATGTGCAACTTGGATGATCATTCATTAGAATATTTCCTAAAAATTATTAAAAATGTTTTAAATAAAATAACTACCAATCTACCATAAACCGTTTTGAAACAAGATATATTGAATTCAAAGTATTTTCATGTTGTTACGAGGTTAGACACTAAAAAAAAACATTAATCAACAAGTTATTCAACCAACCAAAAATGTGACTAGATACCTGGATATGCACGCAAAGAACAACGTAATGAAAAGAGTGGTTGAATTCTTCTCCAAGGAAGTTGACCTACAAAAATTTGAAAAATATTTCATATTAGATTAATTCTTAGAACTTTTAAAAGAAGAAAATTTAGTTGGTCGTCTAGTAGAACTTTTGAACATGTTAAAATATTGAAATGAAAACAGAGATAAATGTAAAAATGTATGACAAGTATCATAAGGAAAGAAATTTGAAGGCCATGATCCACAAGTTGACCTTGAAATCAATTAATATATGGTAAAACAAGTTGTTTTTGAATTCGGATCTCAAGTGAATATACTAGTGCGAGAGACATGGTTAAACATGGGCAAACTGAATCTACATAAGGCAACTAATTACCTTAAACTTGCTTATCAAATGTTCATAGAACCAATCAGAACATTAAGACAAGTGAAAACTTCAATAATGGGCGTCCCAATGATAGTTAATTTTGAAGTCATTAGTTTAGTCAATGAAATACTTGTATATCCCACTCTAGTCGAAATATCGTGGGGTCAGAGGATGAAAGCAACGATATCACTACAAAAATATAGAATCACACTTAAAGGAAACTATAAGAAAATTAGTATTCCCCTTAACCCACGTGAAGGAAAGTCATGGATCGAAGCTTGTGAAGAAGAAACAAAAAAGATATGGTTATACTGAATACTGCATGAATATCACGACGATGGCGAACAAAATTCTTTTAGTGAAATTTTTGCATGCTCACCTCTCTCTATTAGCCAAAATTCTAATACGGAGCTTTACAAGTGGTAAGTTGAGAATTATGGATATAAATTTAAAGAGTGTTGGACTATTTAGGAAATGTCGACAACGAAACTCAGACTATGTTACTCTATCAAAGCAATGACTATTTTAAAATCAAAGAAATGTAGATCCACTCTGTCTCTACTCCCGACATACTTAATGCAATACAACAACAATATGATTCACTTCAATGAATGAGTGTCACCTGTAAATCATGTTGAAAAGTGACAAAATGTATTGATGAACAAGGAAAGATGCAAAGTTTGGTACATACCTTTACGGGTCAACCAACAAGATGGCGGGACACCATCTCATCCTGACTTTGAACATGGAAAACAATGACAACATATTTCATTGAGTGTTTTTCAGATTGAAAGCTCTTTGCACAAGTAGACATACCCATATTTACCCCTGGGAAGGACCCTGTTCGAAACATACAAAATTGTGAGTTGGAATGGCGAAGGGTCAGATACAAAGATGAAAGATTTTGTCCTCATATGTCCCTGAAAACTCTAGTGACTTTCCCAACAAATGGTATAAAATAGAGGAAGCTCGAGGGCAATCCTTGCAACGGAAAGAATTGAGAGAGAATTGCATCCAAGATTTTGAATTCAAACTAGAGGAATTTGAATTGAATGATGCAGTACACAAAATAAATGACTTCAAAAATAACAACCAACCGGCAATCAAATAAAACAAGTCGATACCTCATCGACATGTAATTTTATGTCATGAAAATTGGAGCCAAATTTCTCCATCCGATTAGAAATGGAAGAATAATTTGTCCATGGCCAAAGTTTTTGCTGGAAGAAAGATCATTCGGAGAACCAAAAAAGAATAAAATCGTTGTACAAAGTTGAAAAACAAGAAATTGAGAAACCGAGAAAACCAGACTTTCCACTTGTCTATTAAGAAGTAAAGGTAAGGGACCAGCGAATCGATAATTTGAAGGCACTCCACTAGATGGATGCGGAAGTGAAATTACGAGAATTCAACATATCTAATGGAGATCGAACAAAGACTAGCTAACTCGGTGACTATTGGTCAGAGAAACAAATAACATAGTTCATTGGCTTACTCAAAGAATGGCAAGATGTATTTGCTTACAACTAGAAATATTTAAAGGGACTTGTGAAAGAAATGGGGGAGACAAAAATCAACCTCATTCTAGGAGCCAATCTAATAAAAATGAGACCATATAAGCTTGCGCATAAGCATAATCCCATTGTACAAAAAGAAATTGAGTGGATGCTTGCTACTAGTATCATCTACCCAATAGAAATATCAAAATGGGAAATTCCCATGGTCATGCAGCCTAAAAAGCACAACTCGACTAAATTATGCATATTTGTTGACTAACATTGGCTAAATAAACTAATAGTGATTGATCCATTTCCTACTCTATTTGCAGATGAAATTATAAATGAAGTCATAGGTCACAAATATTATTCCTTCACTGATGGTTTCTCATGGTACAATCAAGTACCTATCACAGAAGAAGATATAGAAAATAAAACGTTTGTTACTGAGTTTTGTTCTTTTACTTATTGCGTAATACCTTTTGGACTAAAAAATGCACCAACAGTATTCTCACGAATTTTTGTCAAAGCTTTCTAGGAGTACATTTATAAAAAAATGGTAGTCTACTTTGACAATTGGACTGTCTAAACATTGTTCAAAGATCACATACAATGGTTAAGATTAATTTTGGAAAGGTGTAGACATATTGACTTATCATTAAATATTAAAAAATGTATCTTTGCAACACTGATTGGAATACTTCTATGTCATGTAATTTCAAAGGATGGAATCAAAGTTGATATGGAAAAAGTTAAAGTGATTCTAAATTTGAAACCCCCAGTAAACCAAAACCAAACTAAAATCTTTTTGGGACACACTAGTTATTACAAACGATTCATCAAGAATTACTTAGATATAACGTTCCCTATAGATTAAATTTTAAAGAAATATGTGTCATTCATTTTGTCAGAAAAGTGTGATGAGCCAGTCCAATTACTCAAAAAGAAGTTAGTTGAAGCTCCTATCCTTAATTTTCCCAACTAGTCAAAAAATTTTCACATGCGTGTCAACACATCAAATGTAGCCATCAGAACAGTCTTGGCTCAACATGAAAATGAAGCGATTGACCATCCAAATTCTCACGCCATTTAGAAACTCAATAAAGCCAAGAGAAATTACTCAATAACTAAAAGGGAAACTCTTTCTATGATCTTTGCTCTGCAGAAGTTTTGACACTACCTTCTGGAAAACCCATTTATATTTTATACTGGTCATCAAGCATTAAAGTACCTTTTGAAAAAACTAGTTCATCAAAGGTGTATCTTTCATTGGTTACTATTATTCCAAGAATTGGAATTTTGAAGTAATTGTTCGACTAGGAAATAATAACATCGTTCCTGATCATTTATTCTAACTGGAATCTGTAGAGGAGATAGATATAGAAGACAACCTCCTAGATGTGCACCTTTTTAGAATCGAAGCAGTCCCTGCAAAATTGGCCAAAATATCAGAATTTTCGCATACAGGAAAAGCGTTGGAGGGACTATCAAAAAAAAAAGGCTCTTTCAATCAAAGTGCAATTTAATTTGATAAATGGTTAATTATACAAAATGGGTATTGATGAGGTACTGTGAAGACGTGTCTTGGAACACAAAAGGAGTGATAACATTGATGGGGCACATAAAGGTGGAGCAGGAGGCCATTACTAGTGTGACACAATTTCCAGGAAGATACTACAAGTAGGGATATGGTGGCCAACAATATTTTGAGACTGCCAAATGCATGCACAACAATGCGAAATATGCTAAATATTCGGGCATCCATTACCCAAACGTCATAGTCCATTGCATTCAATTGTCCCATTGCTACTATTTGAGATCTGGGAAATTGAATTTGTCAGACCATTTCCTAAAAGAGCTCTACTGATAGAAGAAAAATACATTATAATAGTAGTAGAATATCTAATTAAGTAGGAAAAGGCAGAACTAGTCGAATCATGTACTAAAGAAGTAGCAACAAAATTCATATACAAGAACATAATAACTTGATTTAGTTGTCCTTTGGTCATCATTAGTGATAGAGGAACACACTTTGTGAATGCTATGATCCAAACATTAATAATGAACTTTATGATTGAACATAGAAAGACCACTGCCTATCACCCACAAGCAAATGGAATCGTCGAGTCTTTCAATAAAACAATGCACAAAGGATTAACAAAAGTTTGTTGTTTAGATAGAGATGATTGGGATGACAAGGTACTAGCAATTCTCTGGGCATATCATACAATGTTTAAGCAATCCATAGGATCAACACCTTTTAAACTTGTCTATGGTCAAGAAGTAGTTGTTCCATTCCAGGCTTGGAAAATCTAGTAAGTGTGTCGACTATACAAGTACAATACAAAGTCACAGAAGGAACGACTCCAACAGTTACAACAACTTGAGGAAGACTGACTGCATGCACTCTATCACCAACATATTAGTAAAGATCAACAAAAGGCGTGGCAGGATATAAAATTTTAAATGAATAATTTTAAATTCGGTGATCTAGTTCTGCTATACAATAGTCAAATGAAGGGTAAACGAAAGAAATTAGAAATTGCATGGTTAGGACCCTTCGTAATTGAAGATATATGACCCTCAAGAGAAATTAAGTTGAATACACTGTAGGGCATCTGTTCAAGTCACTTGGCAACGGTGCCCGAATCAAAAAATATGTTTCCTAATAGCAATGATGTGTTCCTAGTGAAAACTGGTCTGATGCGCCAGAAATATGGGTTAGCTTGAAAATCACTTTGCGACAAGTTGACTGACCAAAATTTGTAAAAGTACTAATTTGCTTTCCTAAGTAGAATTTAGAAATTTATTACAAAAAGTAGTTAAAATTCAAGAATAAAGTAACTGATAGAATAGTTAGAGATGCAATAAAAAGAGAAAAGAATAATCAAGCAGACAAAAGCAATAGACATATGGAGCAAGAAAAGGATTTGTGAAATCTCTTAAACAACATAATCAAACAGAACATGGATCAACACCATTCTAAGCACATTATATGACAAGAACGCAATTTGAAATTCATAGAGCACCATAGAGAATTCGACTCAACAGGAAAATCAAGAAATCGACTCGAAGATTAAGACAATCCTTTAACAGACCATGGACATAAAGAATATTTTGAAAGTGAATATAATAAGGATAAAGGCTTCAACCATGTGTCAGGCAGAAATCTCAGAAATAAATTCCAAGCACGCAAGTCTGACAATGCAGTACACAAGAGGATAAAACTAGAATTAAAAAATTAAAATAATCGAGCAAATCAGTCCAATCATGACACGTCACATACTCCAAAAGTCTCATCGTTGTCAGTAATACGCCATAAATCATTTCAAATAATTCCAAAATCATCTACCACTCTACGAGAAGGTGGTGATCAAGTGGCATGCACACGTTATGTGACATTGGCGGATCAACTCAAAATTTGATGTGATAACTCACAAGAGAGGAAGCAAGCGAAATTGATGGTGCATTAAATGATTAATCCATAAAAACTTGTAATGCCTCAGTAGCACTTGCCATTTTTCTAGAAATTTCATTAAATGTCAATTGTGACCTTGAAATCATTCTAAATATCCCAAGTCCTGTGATTTCTGATTGAGTTGTTAGACTATTGGAGGACTATAGAATTCCATAATGATTTTGCACTGGCTAAGAGAAAGGGTTGCTTCAAAGAGGATGACGTTACAATTGGAGTCTGAACAAAATCAAGGTCTGATCTTGTAGTGAAAACAAAGTTGCAATTCTTCATGCACTATATAAAATATGAAAAGATGGAAGAACCTTCATGGGAGAAGCATTACGAGTTGTTTATTCTATGGGCTAAGCCAGATGATTAGTGGAATCTGGACTCTGAGCTGTTAGAGAAGGTAATAATTTGTGACATTCTTGGTGCCCCACTGATATAAAGGGTGCGTGGTATGAATGAGGAAGTTGTTAAGTATTTAGTAAGTAGATACCGCAATGGAAAGCTTTGGCTCGCCTAGCCATAGTCAATTTCAGCATCTGTTATCCATTTTCTTAAATGACTTCCGTATAAAGTTGATAAATTTCCCAATACTAACGAATGTAAAAAGTGGCTCAAAATATTGGTTTATCGAACTATCAAAAAAGAACTTATGACGATTAGTTATCAGTCAAGTTCGGGACCCTTTGGCTAGATGAACCGACATGATTGTTTCTTCTGGTCAGGCTTCTAATGTCAAATTAAATATGTTAGAAAAAATTGATGAGATTTTGGCCTCTGGAAATACATACAATTGGGCATAATACCTCACAGACCTCAAAAAGACCAATTGTCAAGATTGCCAGAACTTTGGTAAATACATTTGTTTCCTTTCTCTGCTTATTTGGTTAGTAATGAAATTTAGTCTGTCCATTGGGGAGAGATACTTTACTAGGAAGGATATGCCAATTATGCATAATTTCAAAGTTTTTTCTCATGATTGTTGGGGTTAACCCTAGTCTCTGAGTCCGTAGGACTTATTTAGAAATTGGTTGTTTCACGTTAAGTCATCCTCCAATAAATGGAGAGTCCTTCAACATATATGTCGGGCTATACCACCTTGTTCTCCTATTCAATTATGTTTAGATGCCACTAAAGTCGGGTACACAAACTCTATTGAGGTGGACCCTAAGGAGTTTCCCTATCACACCATTGTCAAGCAAGTGTTTGATGAACTATGTTGACAATCGAACACAATTTTTCATATTTCGCCTGAGTCCTAGGAGTAGCTAAGGATATTATTACCCCACTTGCCAACACAGAGTAGGAAGAGGACTCAAAATTTGTGTTGTATTTTCAGCCATTTAAGGTCTACTTATCTATCCCACTGACTGAATCTTCACAGAATTCCAACCTAAAGGAGTCTCAGAGTCCTAAAGCCATGACAAAATCCCATGAAGGAATTGGATGGGAGGAAGTGCTATCAGAAATTCAGCTTCAGAACCCTATGCAACAACAACAATTTAATGAATTTCTTTTTCAAGTAGTTGAGTCTATCAAGGAAAAAGGAAAGGTGGCCAAGTGCCCCTACAAGGAAAAAACACATTGTCATATTTCGATGCACATATACAATGTGCGGTAGGAAACACTAAATATGCTTTTAAGGAAGCATTCAGCAAAAAATGTAGGAACTATATGAAGGTTCAATAAGTCGAATCACTATGTAGAATGGGTATGCTGCCAATCATCAAAATAACAATTCTTATGTCCAGTGCCAGAACCAGTTAGAGCAAGCTAAAGGTTCACATACTACAACTCAAGTGACTAAAATTGATTTGACTAAGGATGCTCCACCTACTTCCCAGAAAAATATTGAAGAGGAGAAACACCAGTCATATGAAGATGTGTCAAATCAGCAGAATTCCTAGGAAAACTCATAAGAATGCACTTAGTCATATGACACGGTCATAACTCATAAGTATAAATGCAACAAACAATTATCGTGCCAATATACTAACAACAAACAATGATGACTTCTCTTCCATCAACCAGTCCATCCACCAATCTGTTGACCAATCCATCAACCAACACAATAGTCACTCAACCTTCTTCGACTACTACAATGCCTTCTGAGACAACATCAACAAGCACATAGGGTACTTGAATCAAGAAAGAACTTGTTGATACCCACACCAAGTATGTTGACCTAAAGCTTTCCAGTGACAAGTAGATCTTTGAACTTTTGGAGCCTACTATAAAAGTAGCTAAGTTGAGATTGAAAATAAGAAAGAAGGACACCACCAAGCTTAAGTAGAGATAGGAACTAGAAATGGAAATTTTGGCTCGAATGTCAGTGTCGAATAGCAAAAAAAGCCAATATCAACATTCCAGTCGAAGTTGATGATCATCTTGTCACCTTCCAGCAGTTGGTGTATTAATTGATTGATAAATGAGAACCTTACAACATATATAACAAAATTACAAACTAGACCAACGTTAGTAGGAAACGAGAAATTTGCAAAAATAGTTAAGACAACTCATTAGAAGTTCCTAGCATCCAAGAATTTAATGGAACATACACTCGACAAAGGAGTTGCTTTAACGACTACACTCAATAATTGGCCCACCTACTTGGCATTGACCCTTAATCTCATCAGAACACAAGATATAATCATCCATGATATGGTCGCAAGGGAAACGATGGATGAAAGAGGTAAATAGGCACTAGACAAGAAGATAATATAGGAGAGAAAATTCTAGGCCAAACTAATGTAGTAGGAGCACTAGTGGATCAAAGAAGGAAAGAAATCACACCTTGAAGAATCTAATGCTTCCGACTTCCTATGGAGTATACTCAACCAGGTTCAACGCATTAAGAGAATCAAACCTTTTGTCTAAACGACATCAGATAATACCTCATTGGAAGAAAGAATACAATGTCTATCATATATCAATCAAGTGAGTGCCCAGGCAGGGTTAGAAGTTCGGGAATGGTCCATTTTTTATGAACACTTACAATTTTTTTACACCAGTCATTTATCAAACGACTTTTCAGAACATGCCACTGCCACCACCAGTGCATTATTCGTCGCCACAACCGCCAAAACCTACCCATCAATTTTATGCACCAAGTATTTCGACATGTGCTCAGGATTCATAACAACAATCATAGGAAGTTGAAGTGGATCAAGAAATACACTAGTTTGCAGAACCCATTCAACAAAATCTAACCAAGCCCTCAGACGCACCTGTCGAAGAAGCAACATAAATTTTGTCTTGATCTACTTTTTAATGTACTTTGTAATAAAAAATTTGTAAATATTTTTATCTCTTACAAATACAACACTAAATGTATAAATCAAATTTTGCATTTTGTTTTCACTCCAAATCTACTGTTCTTTGGGATGAAGAAGGATTTTAGGGTATGGGAGATATTGGAGGGGCTAGTGGAGTCAATTGACTAGCCCAGTCGAGTCAAATAAACACACAATGTAAAGATTATTGTTAAGATAAGTCAGGTTAGTTAAGAGTTTGTTTGAGGAATTATATTGTTGTAACTATGCATACATCGTATAAATATATGTCTATGTATCGATATATCAGTTCAACTTGGCTTTTAAGATACATAATATAAAGTGTGCTTCTATTGGTTATCCACTACTTGTATCTCTTCTCTTTCTTTCTGTTATGTGCTTTGCTATGTGAATACTTGATGCCTATGCTATTGGTAACCATGTGCACTTCTCCCTAGATTACAAATATATGTGTGTGTGTGTGTGTGTGTTTAATTGTAGCCAACATTGTTTTTTAGAGAATATTTTATATTTAAAAAGAACATGTGTCAGTTCGAGGTGAGCACGGAAGGAATTACATATCTCCCTCATACTGGGTTGTAGAATGCACCTCTCAGTGAAATAACAAGAAATCAATTGATTATGCCCTAAGATAAATGATATATTTTTTAATAGATATGATTTGATCACCAAATTGTTTGATAAACATTGGTACCACGACTTCTTGGAATATTAAAGGATACGTGTGTATTTTGGAATAGGGATTCTAAAATTTCAATTTAATTAAGTCAATAAATGTGTATGTTTTGGAATAAGGTTTTTGAAATATTTATTTAATTATCAATAATTATTAGGCAGATGGGAGAGATTTGACCTCCATAGAATATTCTAGAGTATTTGTATACAAAAATCAAAAGTTGAGATTGATCTTTAAAGCACTTATGTCATTTTTTCCCTTTTAATTAAAAAAATGTCATATGAACGAGTGCCATATGACGTGATTTATAGGAAATGAGTTATAATCCTTTTGGCATGTGGTATTGATAAGTCATGGTATTGTAACAAATCCTATTTAATCTCCATGATAAAGTGGGAGTAAATATCCATGGTTAAGAATATTGTTGAATGTTTTTTTAAATGTATATATGTTACAATGTGAGATGTATCATGAAGTAAGTGTTTTGATACATATCATGGATTGGCATTTACCAACCATTTAATTCATATGGCTAACTAGTTTTAATAATGTGAGATGGATCATGTAGTAAGTGTTTTGATGCTCATCATGGATTGATGTCTATTCATGTTTACTAGCCATTTAATTTATATGGTTAAAATAGTTATTAATAAACATTAGGTGGATGGTAGGAATTTAATCTCCATGGAATATTCTAAAACATTGATAGTAGTATTCACAAATCAAAGATTGAGATTCATCTTCAAAGTAGTTATGGTTTTTTTGCACTTTTAATTAAACCGATTAATTAAAAGAAATGACATACAAACAAGTGTCATATGAAAAGAGTTTTAGTATTTTGGGCATGTGGTGTTGATAAGCCGTGGTCACCCCATAGTATTGTAACAAAGCTTATTTATAAATTAAGAATCTCCATGGTAAAGTGGGGGTGAATCTCCATGGCTAAGAATCTTGTTACATGTATTTTCAAATATAGATATGTTTAACTTATGTATTAATTATTTTCATAATTGATAACAATAATAATAATCATTTAAAATAAAGTTATAATTTAATTAGTTTATGATTTCTTTTTATTTTAAAAATGTGAAATATATCATGAAGTATGGATGCTTATCATGGATTGATGCCTATCTGCATATACTAGCCATCTAATTTGTATGAATGCACTAATTATAGAGAAATTTAATAAGTGAATAGGGAACCCTTAATGGTGAATTATAGGTCACTCACATTCATAATTTATTGGGCACACAAATAATCATACTCTCTTTAATAACACAATTTATTCACCCATAAAGTATTTTAAAATAAGATTATCATATGAAAAAAGTCATATCACTCTCATCATTGGGGATCACGATTTTTCTTGATGTAGAAAGTCAAGATAACTTAGGACCATGTAGTGTAAGGGACATTCTATTTATGTATCCTTGTTTGAGTTACTCTTTTGAAGAGCATTTGGGTTCTATTAGTAATAACTAGGTAGACTTGATTTGAATGGTTTGTGAATCAGTTTATTATTAAGGTACTTCTATAACTCATTTAAAACTTGGAAAGGGGATTTTTTTAACTTAAAAATTTAAATTTACACTCATTATTGGACCAACTCAAATAAGTGGTTAGTTTTTTTAAAGAAGTCTCTTTCCTAAATTTACACCAGTATTAGACCAAATCAAAGAAGTCGTTAGTCTTTTTTAAATAAATTTCTTTCCTCCATGTTTATAAAGAACACAATAAAAAATATTATGGATTTTGAAAAGTTATTTTCCATAACCAAATTCATGGAGGGAATTCTTCTCCCTTTCATTATTATTTTATTTATTGGATTTGTAATAATACCAATATAGATTGATTTTAACCATTGATTTAGCTAGCTCCAAGAGCAAACCTCTTTTAGAGTGCAAAATGTGAAAAAAAAAATTGCACCTCAAGAAATTTGATCCGTCTAGGTGCTTGATAGATCCATGATTACGATACATTTATACTGGTTTTATATAAATAATGCATAAATGGATTCAATTTCTTTAAAATCTTTTTGGGCACTTAGATTGTGTAGCATACATAGGCTAAGATTATAATCACAATATACCTGAAAAATGGCCACAATGTAGAATAGTAAGACTAATTGAAATGTTTTAACCATAAGAATTTATGTCTTTCAATTACTTCATATAATATATACATAGTTGACATTAAAATATTTTACTTGACCCTGCATATTGAAATATTTTGTTTATGGAGAGGAGATGGCGTCCATTCCTCGTGTCAAATAACACACTGGAATTCCCAAATATGGCACCTCATTGGTTGACAGTTTCCCTTCACCTTCATTGTTCTCCCACCGTAACAAGCTTGACTCGACCCTGCACGTAGATTTGGTCATATCACATCGGGTTTCCATGACCACAACATCGTCACCCAAGGCTTATGTGAAGCATAAGGAGGTGATTCATCAGGTGGCAAGTGAGCGCATATATTTTATAGGAAGTGGTTCTAGATTCATTAAAACTATGCATTGTGTTGTATGCAATCTTGGGATCGATGGTTAAAAATCCATGTGTTTAGAGGGATCAATATTAGATCTACTTTTGGGATCCATGCTAGATCTAGCAACTCAAGAGATTGAAATATTTTTATGACATACATTGTTTATATATATATATATATATATATATATATATATATATATATATATATATATATATATATATATATATATAAATTAATTAATTTAAAAATAAATGTGTTAAATCCACATTGAGCATAGACAAAATCACACATCACCCTCATACTTGGCCGGTAGAATCTGCTTCCCAGTGCAATAAACATTTGGACTATCTTTAAACTAACTCAATTTCTAGATAGATAGATATGTGCATGCAAGTATAGAGGGATCAAATTTAATGAAGTTTCAATTCATTATTAAAGGGAACAATTTTTTAGTTTTCTCTTGGATGCCAAGATTTCCCACATATCTATCGAACATGAAGAACCAAGCACATGCTATCTCTCTAGGTGTAATGACATGAAATTTATTTTTTATTCATTGTCATACATTTGGTGGAACTAAAAATAGCATTGACATCTATTTATTCATCTTTTTCTCTCTCTATCATCCTCTCTCTCAAATATGTGTACACAATTTTTAGTTTGTTTGTAAATCCATTAAGGGAACCAAAATTAGATGAATGGTTTTCCAATAGAAAAGGAGTGTGAATTTTCGATACTTGAATCTCTTTTTTTTCTACTAAATTCATTAAATCCCTATTCCAATAATTTATTTTATTGAATCTTTTAGAAGTTGTGTTAAAAAGGTTTGTATCAAGGCCACTAGTATGTTTGCATTATGGCTAAAGTGTTGTCCTTGATGGCAAATCACTTAGATGATAAATTATAGTGCAGCAAAGTTATTTTCAAGTTCACGGAATTTTATGCAGAGAAAAGTTTACTTCATGTAGAGAAAAGTTCACGGAATTTTATGCAGAGAAAAGTTTATAAAAGTTT
>APFE031740306.1:96574-156174 GCA_000404065.3 Pinus taeda | reverse complement strand
CCTTATTTTCGGGTGGAGATCGCGGGTTTTACCTGCTGATCACCTGTTAGTGCCCGTGGCCCCAACTGTTCCCAACCAATTCCTAACTAAAAATCTACTTTGGAATTGGTATAAAAAGACATCAAAGGGAAGGCCTAAGGGAGGAGAGAAGAGAGAGAAAGGTTATTAATACTGATATTTTTCCCCCTGACCAGGTCTGAAGACCCTTGTGCCTTCTGCACTTCCCCCATTTGTACAGGAAACCCTTGTTTCCTTGTGATTTGATGTTCATCCACTAGTTATGGCATCATGGAGTGAGCCTTGGAAGGAGATATGCTAGAGGCTTGAGGCGGGACGGATCCAGAAGGAAGCTTTGCTTGGATCCTGCGAAAGGTTGCTCAGGTGATATTACTCCTTTTGTACATTCTATTCGTCTATAATAAAGAAACACGTCTTGGTTCCCGATATGCTTCTTCTTTATGTTTATGATGTTCATGTTTGAATTTCATGTATGAATGGTTGTTTAAAGTTCATAACTAACTTCCTTATTTTATAACATAAAAATGATTTTTGTATAAGTCTTTGTCCATATACTGCTACATTCTTTGGAGTTGGTTGTTTTGCAGGACAAGGGAGCAAAAGGGACTCGAAGAAGGGTTTGGACCCTTGAGGAACTACTTGAGCGTAGGACCTGAGGTACGTCCTTCTTACTTTAGAATTTGCTTTTGATAGCATAAAGGTTGTGTGAGTGCATGTTTCTCTCTTTAGACAACTTTCAGTTTTCTAGGGTTTCCACCCAAAAGCCCTAGGGGATCAAATCCCTCAACATTTAGACTATGTTATAAGCCATGTACCTTAAAAATGATAAGAAACTGAGAATTACAGTCTTGTTTTAGGAAGAAACCTCCTTTTACAATTAATACAATGTAAAGACAAAATTCGATGATGACTTAAGAGATAATGTGTACAATTATAATAAAATGGGAGCATGAAAGGTTCTAGTCTACATAACAATGTGACAATGGAAATGTAATCACTCAATATCTAGAGCTTAATAAGGGGTTTTAGGGTTAACATGGATCTTATATAGGGCTTAACATGTTCCTCCCATTTAAACGAGTGTTATCCTAAACACCTAACCCTCTATGGCTGTTTCTACATTAACAACTCATCTTCCCATGTCACTTATTCCATTAGTAGGTTCTTCCATTTGATGAAATACTATGTAATTCTCAATTTCTCAGTGGCTTAATCCTTGTTTCCAAGATTTTTTTCTAGTTTTAGTATGATTTTCCCTTCTTCAGTAATCTTTGGTAAAATAGTTTAGGCAAAGATCTTGTCACTAATTACCTTCTTTAAGCATATGGAAGACTAAATATACATGTGAATATGGAGACTTCCAATCCATTTTTGTAAGCCACACTTCCAATTCTTTGGAACAAATTACAAGGGTCATAATACCTTGGTGCTAACTTATTTCCTTTTTTGTTCTTTGAGGGACATATGTTTATATGGTTGTAGTCCCACAAATAGTCAATCGCCCACTTCAAATTTCCTTTCATTGTGATGTTAATTTTGTTGTTGTTTCATTTTATTTTGTGTTATACCCAATTGTCTTTCAATATTTTGAGAACCTATTTTTGGTTCTATAAGTGGTTCTATGTCAATTAAGAATTTATATTCCCTTTCAAGTGTGATGTGAGGTGTGGAAGGTGATATCCATAATTTTCCAAAAATTGTGACATGAAGTACAAAAGGATGTGTTGTACCACCATTATGCCAAGAGAAACCATTTTACTTGTTATGTATGTTTATTAGATGCAAAGCAACATAGATATCCTTCTAAACATATATTCACAATATTAATTTTCCCATTAGATTGAGGATGATAAGATGAGTTATGAGACAATTGAACACCCAAATAAGTAAATAATTTAGTCCAAAATTTTCCAATGAATATTGGATCTCTATCATTACAATAATATTTTTTTATTCCATATAGCTTTTGAACTATTTCTATAAATCATTATTCCTTTGTACTTGCTTTAAAAGGATGATAAATAGAGAAAAAATGGGCATACATTGAATTTAATCTACTACTACCATAAGGAAACTCTTGTCTTTAGATAAAATCCATTGAAACTTCTTCTCAGTGCTGGCTTCGTATGGCTAATGACTGAAGGGGCATTGGGATCTTGATTTCCTCTCCCTTAATTTGTCGGCATGCCACAGACTCAGCCATAAATGTTTTCACAATTTCTTTAATACCTTCTCCAAAAAAATCTTTCTTGATCCTATGGTATGTCTTCAATAATCTTGAATGTTTTCCTACCAGAGATGCATGTAATTCCAAAAAGACCTCTTTTTATAGTCAAGAATTCTTACATACTTGTAACTGATCTTGTTAGTGCAACAAATCATTCTTCAATATAACTTTTTCTACTACATCAAGGTCCTCCTATAGTTTTTTAATTATCTTTCATACTTTCTCATCTCGTTTCAATTCCATCCCTTTTGCTTCCACCTAGTTAGAACGTGAAATGGAAATAATGCAAATTAAACCCTTTATGTCTTCCTAATTCTTTGAGAGTGCATCTACCACAATATTTTCCTTTCCCTTTTAGTAGATAATTTTAAATTAATAACCTAACATATTTGTAACCCACTTTTGCTTCTCTTCTGAAGATATTCTTTGCTCCAAGAAGTACTTCAACTATCATGATCCATTCTTACTTTGAAGTGTCTTCATATTAGTTATGGATGCCATTTCTTAACTGCATGTAGTATGACCAACATTTATGGATCTAATTTCTTTCCTTTAATTTTTTTAATTTCGAAGGCAAGGGTCATTCCTTCTTTCATAAGAATTGGACCAATGCCATGGTCTAATGCATCGTACTCCATAATGAAGGTTTTTGTGAATTCAGGTGCCATTAAGATGAGAGTTGTACAGATAGTCTCTTTAAGTTTTTCAAAAGTTTTCTTTTCTTATTTAGTTTAAGAAAACACTTCCTTCTTCAATACTTTCATTAGAGGTGCTGCTATTTGACCATAATCCTTGACAAACTTGTAGTAATATCCTATCAATCTAAGAATCCTTTGAATTTATTCAAGGTATTAGGGATTGGTCATTCCCTCAAAGATTTGATTTTGTTAGGATCCACTTTGACACCCTCATGGGATACAATATGAGTTAAATATTCCACTTCTCAAAACCCAAAGGTGCACTTGGAAGGATTTGCATATAGTTGTTTCTCTTCCAATTATGTTAAGACCTTGTCAACATTTTGCACATGCTCTTCCCAAGATTTCTTTTAGATTAGTATGTCATCAAAAAATAATAAAACAAATTTCCTAAGGGTGGGTTTGAAAATATAATTCATCAATATATTAAATGTTGAAGGTGAATTTGTAATTCCAAATTGAATACCAAAAAACTCATAATTACCTTCATGTATTCTAAAGAATTTTTTGGGAATGACTTCCTACCTCATTCTAATTTGATGATATCTCTAACAGAGATCAAACTTAGTTAAAAAAATAAAAAATAAATTCTCCATTAGTTCATATAATCATTCATCAATGACAAATATAGGAAAATTATCTTTTATTTTCATTTTGTTGAGCTATTTATAATCTAGGCAGGTATTCCATGAACTATCCCTTTTGTTAGTGACAACCACTAGTGAAGAGAAAGTGATTTGTCTAGGTTGAATAATACCAACCTCTAACATTTCTTGAACCATATGCTCAATCTTAATCTTATATGCATATGGATACCTGTAAGGAATAATATAAGGAGATACATTTCTAGGTGGAAAATCAATAGCATGTTCATGATCTTGAGTAAGTGGAATACCCTTATGAATCTCCAAAATACCTTGGAATTATTGTTCATAGCTTTTTGGATATTTATTAGAGAAAATGATATGGATGTTTGAAATCTAATGAACATAGTTGTTAAATTTCACCTTGGTGTCCCATTTTTGGCATTGTTTTCATGATATTAGCAGTTATCACTATACTTGGTCTCCCTTGGATACCTTTAAACTCAATTTTATTTCCTTATAAGGAAAATTAATCCAGGTAGATATTGATGGCCACCTGCCTATTCCACCTAGACTATCCCAGTCAGTTTCATTCGCTTCCTTGTTCATTTCATCATTTACTTTATCAATTTTTTGGGTCCTAAACTTCTGGAGCAGTTTTGACCCCGTGAATGACATTTTTTTGGGGTTTGCAATATGCCCATTGCCATTGGAGAAACATGTAGTACTTAGTGTTGTACGATAAAATTCATAGTGTATGGAGAATGGAGATACCATCAAAGGTCTTCCTGGGACCTTTGGTAGATTGTAAGATTATCTACAACCATCACAAAGTTACATGCATGTTCATAAACAATAACTAACTATCAAAGTAGGACAAATAGTTTACCTCAAACCTCCATGTATATTTGCTGGAGAGCTCCATGCAGCTAGGTGGAAGTCCCTTGAGTTGGCTCCAGATCAAATCCTACACATAGAAGAGACAAGCATAATCACAACATACAACTCTGATAACTAATACATGAATACATAAAAGAACATCTAGTTACATATAACTAAGCTACTCATGCTAAAAGGTATTGAACAAACAAGCTAATGAATGATAGTACCAACACCATGGAGTAGACAATACAACCTCAGTTCTATATTAATGTCAGAAGAGTGATTACAACCATCTATTGCATCAGCCTTCCCTTACCCCTCCAGCTTCTCTCTCACTCTCCCTTCTTACCAACTTCTTCTGATTTGAGACAATGCTCAACAATCAAGTATGCTATCCTTTCAAATGATCTGACCCCCTTCACCATATCCCTAGCTTTACTTATGTAGAAATTGAGTTAGGGTTTCCAAGTTCCTCCATGAGTTCCTTAGGTTAAAAGCAATGAAATTTCCATGATTTTCATCTCTTTCCCATTTTCCTCCTTCATTAGGATTAGAAATCCCCCAAATAGGTCAAAGTTGAGATGTTTCCTTGCTTTTATTGAGTAGATTTAGGAGCAAATATCTAGATATTTATGAGTAAATTCGCTCCCTTGACCCTTATAACTTCATTAGCATCCATTAACGTTGTTCCCAAACTAGCAACTAGAGTTAGTAGGGTCACTAACATACCCTTAGGCTTATAGAGAAGCTTTATAAAGTAGGTTGTTAGTGCATAGCCAACGCTAGTGTGAAAACAAGGCTTGTGATCTTGGCCTTTGCTTCAATTATCATGCCTTTCATGTCTGAGCTAATGAGGGGGTCAATTTGTTGTATAACACTTAGAGAGAAATTTCTAACAAGGTATCGTACACACCAAATGAAGATAATATGACCAAGTTATGACCCTGGGAAGTTGGCCGCCCAACTAACCCTAATGGGGCCCACAAACTCTTAGTGTTACATCTCCTGGGTTTAAGGTTTTCTCATGTTTTCTAATAATAATTAGGCCCTTGAGCCTCACTGGAACACAGTTCAAAGACATGTAGCCACCACATCTCTTCTTAGTGATAAGCTACCATCACCCGAGCTATATTATTTCCATTTTGTTTGTAAGCATAGTTAAATATTTTTCTATTAATGAGATGAAGTATTTTTCTGTTGCATCTCTATATTTATGATTATATTTGTAAGTTGTTGCATTCCTATTTAAGTTCAGATCAAAAATATTGTGAAAATAAATCATCACAACATCAACACCACTCGTTTGGATTGAAATCATGGGACTATCCAACAAATACTCCCCCATATTCAACATAATACTATGACACCTCCCAAGATGATTTATATTACCTCCATCTACAATCATTACTTGAAATTTTAGTGTTGGATATACAAATCAATTAAAAAGTTTTTCCCATTTGTAACTGATGAAGCTACGGGTACTACCTGAATCAATGAATACTATTACCTTTTCTTATTGATATATCCTTCTATCTTGAGGGTTTTTGGAATATTGATGCTAGCCACTCCATAATAGGATGTTGTTGGAGTAGTCTCTTCTAGCTTTGTGATGGTTCCACTTCTTGATCTTCTTGATCTTCATAGTTTAGGTAGAGTAATTTCTTCTCACTACATTTATCCACCTTATTGTACTTGTTGTCATAGTTGAAATATAGTCCATTTAGTCTTCTTTAATACATTTGTTGAAGAGTCAACCTTGTCAGTTTAGGAGAGGGAGAAGGATTTTCTCTATAATTATTAGTGACCAATTTTCTAGTGTCCATACTTTTATTTTCAAATTTACTTGGAAAACTGAAGAATGGTCTAGACATTTAGGTTCTAAGAGACACACTTCATGTTGGATGTTTTCCTTTAAAGTGGTCATAAATAGTTCCAACAAATTATCAACTAAAATATTCTTTACATTGAGATGCAACTTTTAGAATTGTTGAATGTGCTCTATAACTATATCATTTTTTTAAAAATATACCCATTGAATAAATGAAGTATTTTTCTTATATCCCAAAAATGTGTCATTCATTCCTCTCTAATAATGGACCAAGCTATAAAAGAGTCCATTTCCCTTTCACAAATCCATTGATACCATACATGTTGGTATTATTCTAGAAACACAGATGCAATATTTACCTTTTGTAGTACTACCATATGGTGTATATCAAAGTATTTCTCCATGTATAATACCCATGCTATAGGATTGTTATCATAAAACATCCTCGTATCAATCTGCGGAATGTAGTAGTTCCTCAGAGTTGACTAAATTATTAATGATGTGGATCTTGGATTGAAAATCCATGATTTTGGTTTTGTGATTCAATATTTTAACACTCCAATTGTGATAAAATCATTTCCATATGTGATTGATTATCATCAACATGCTTCTCCTTATGTTCATGATTTCCTTAGATCTCCATATCAGTTTTAGGGAGATCATTTAATAGAATGATTTGTAATTATTTTATGGATTTTTGAATCTCTTCCTTTTTCATCCATCATTTCTTCCTTATTTTCATTCATCTTATTTTCCATTTCATTCATCATTTCACTTTTAATCTTGTCTTAAGAACCTGATAAATCCACCTTTTTCAACATACGACCATCTATTTCATTAAATTTCTTCTCTAATTAGGATAACCTAAAATCTAAGTAATCACTTTATTTATAAGTCACGTATGAGCATTTATGAGGTTTAATTGGTGTAGTATCTTTTGGATATTTCTTTGGATCCATGTGAAAAATTAATAATAGTACTCCCCTTTATCAAAATTTCTAGTTACCGCCCCCAAAAAATGGATCTTCTAATCAAAATTTATGTTACTTGTAAGTTATGTACCTTTAAATTCTTAAATTTGGGGAATATCTAAATGGATGATGTTTTAATTGATATATCTATGAAATTTTAACCCTTTTGATTCTAAAAATTTTGTGTTTAATACTCCGATATGCCTTCTCTACAATTCCACAAGTCTAACTAGAATTTGATGTGCCAAGTGAATGTTAGGGTAAATTTTGCAAAAGTTGTTGAAAGTGGCCTCTTCCCACTAGAAAAATCATATAGTATGTCCCACATCCAATTCTTCAAATATATTTCTAAACTATTTACCAAGGTACCTATATATGAATCTTATGATATCTAAAAATTTCATGGTTTGAAAAGTCATGAAAAAGAAGTTGTAACATAAATATCAAGATGCCCTATTTGAAATTGATTTCTAGATCATTCAAAAAAATTCATGTCCATATCACCTATATCCAAAATGATAGTGAATAAAAGTATATATATTTTTACCATGGATACATAGAGATCTATCCTACATTTTCTCTAAATTTCATGATCATAAACATCCCTAGAAATAAGTTACAGTGATAAAACAAAACCAACTTGTTTGAAATTGATTTTAGGAGCATTATGAAACCCTAACTTCCTTAGAATGTATTTTTGAAAGTATAGTGAACCAATATATGGAATATTAGTTAGATGTTTCATGATATTTCTCCTCAATATGTTTTGGATTTCATGAAAGTGTCCCAAAAAATATTTATAGCAAAAATTCCAATATCACTTGTTTGAAGCAACAAAACACTAGGATCATAACCTCTAATGCTAAATGTTATGAACCTTTCACCTTGAAAATGATAAGAAACTAATAATTACAGTCCTCTTTGAGAGAGAAACCTCCTTTTACAGTGAATACAACGTACAATAAAATATTGATGATCTTAAGACTAGGTATCCTTAGTATATATATAGGAGAAAAAATGTTCAATTATAGTAAAATCAGACCATGAAAAATTTCTATCCTACATAAAAATATAAAAATAGAAATGTAATCGCTCAATATCTATGGATTAATAATTGGTTTTAGGGTTAAAATGGGTATTATATAGGGCTTAATAATCTATAAACCAAATATTAGTGAAGGAAGGTTGTACTTATGTTTCGCATTTTATCTTAGGTGTCTAGATACCTCTAGTTGAGAGGGTTGTATGGGACTCTTACTATGCTTGGGATTCAATTGTTGCAACTTATTTTCATTATTTCTAACTAATGAATTTCCTAATGAGTGGGTTTATAGCTTAGCATAGACAAATAAGAGAACACTAGCCAACATTTCACAAATTAATCTCATATGACATGAAATGCAAAGGGAAGGGAGAGGAGAAAACCTTTTAGCAATAGTTGGTGTAGATCCAAATGTGCAATTTTGATCAAAGAGAGCTTGGATTTTAATATCTTTCCTATATCTACATATAATCAACCAAACCAATGACTTTCCCTATTCATTATATAAATTCTACTGAAGATATCAATAAAAACTACTTTTAGTTAAGGAAATTTATCAATAAAATCCAAATATTTATCATGAAATAGATGCATAAGAAAAACACAAAGAAGGGATGGGAGTTAGATCTATATTGATAAGTAAGGGATATCTACAACATGTATACATACTTGATATTTCTATAACAAATCCATCACCAAGATCTTAGCCCTCCATCTTGAGCCACATGAATACCACCCATTAGAAGAGATATCTTGATCCCTAACCATGATTACAAGTTATAAATTAATTAAGTATCACCACTCTAAAGTCAAGGCCAGTCTATAGAATCAGGATAGCTCTCCCAAAAATATAACCCAAATTTCACAAACAGAATGATAAGAATCATCTAAGTGTGTATAATTTTGTAACACTCCCTCCCACCCCCTTATACTATCTCAGGTTGTGGAAGGTGTTACTAACATATTAATTTGACCTTCATAGTCGATCATGAAAATGGGGTTACAAAATTTGTTCATTTTCAAAATTTTATGGCATTAAAATCTACTATTTCCATTGCATCCAAATTGGTGAGATATTTTTGGTTATATAAACTTTTTCTCAATCTAAGTCCTGGATCAAAATTTATGCACAAAATATTTATGACCTATTAATGATGGACATGTGATCAATGGAATTCCACGTGGCATTTACATGGCCTTATATATGGTCTAACTAGTAATTCCATTTTTACCAGTGGTTCCACTTGTCTTGGAACAACACAATGTTGCTTACTAACACTTTGTTGTGTTTATATATGTCCTAGCTGCAAGCATAACATCCATGTATATAGTGCAGCCCTCCCCAAATCCATGGCTTCATCAGATCAGGTTGTACCTTACCCCACTAGTCACACCTCCACATCAAAGTTTCTTGGTGGTGATAGATTGCATGCCTTTTAGGTCCCAAGGTTAAAAAAATGGACACATGGCACTTCGTACAAATTCGCTTTACTGAACCAGTCTATAATCAGGTCATCATGGGAGATTTGACATAACTTTTCCTTTCATAATCCAATCATGATCAGATTCATGGGGTTAGAAAGAGGACTTAGAGCGCTACTTCAAGATGCAATTTTAGAACTTGGAGATTTGAAATTACAGAGTTACAGTCATTTCAATATCAAGCTCCTAAAATCAAGAAAAGGCGCTATGAGGAAGTTTGATGGTAAGGATCCATTAAATTGGATACTACAGATGGAGCAATATTTTGATCTACATGAGGTGCAGCTGTTACAAAAGGTACTTATTACATCTTTATATTTAGAACCAAATCAATTTTTATGGTATGATGTGCTTTTTTCTCGTAAACCACTTGTCACATGATCAATTTTCATGGAGAAAATGATAGCACATTATGAGGATATAAAGAGAAACACCTTCTTTAGCCAATTTATAAATCTCAAACAAAAGGGTTCAATGGCAGAGCACATTGAGGACTTTCAAAAATTGAATATAAGGGTAAATGATATTCTAGAGAAGCAAAGGATTGATGTCTTCATAGGGACTTTAAAGGATAACATTGAACATGATGTTTGTCTTTGGGAACCTAATTCATTGGAGAAGGCATTCAGGTTGGAAAGAAAAATTGAAAGTGAAATTATGGAAACAAGGAATCCCACTAATCACGACTATAATTATGGAAGTGTTTTTTCTCTACCCTTCCACAACCTACAAGGTTTACACTGCAACAATTGGAAGAAAAAAGAGAAAAAGGGCTTTGTTACAATTGTGATAGAAAATAAACTAAAGGTCATAAGTGTGCTGAGAAGAAATTATTTTAAATAGATTATGAAGAAGAGGAAGAAAAGGATCAAGAAAAATCAAAAGAAGAGGATATACACCAGGAATCAACCCCAGAGAAAGAAGAAATGAATCCGACCATATCTTGTAAAGCATTGGCAAGAATTACCATTCCTCAAACTCTCAAGGTAGAAGGACATATCAAGAAGAAAAAGTTTCAAGAAGTGAAAGATCACATCGAGAAAGAAGAAATGAATCTGACCATATCTTGTAATGCATTGGCTGAAATTACCACTCCTCAAACTATCAATATAGAAGGACATATCAAGAGTAAAAGTGTTCAAGAAGTGAAAGATCACATTGAGCATCAAGAAATGAATCCAACCATATCTTGTAATGCATTGAGAGAAATTACCACTCCTCAAAATCTCAAGATAGAAGGACATATCAATAAGAAAAAGATTCAAGCAGTGAAAGATCACATTGAGCATCAACAAAAAGTTCTCCAACTTTTAAAGGATAACGCAACTTTGGTGCAGAATCAAATGAAACAACAGGCAAATCAACATTGTAGTGAAAGAAGTTTTGATGTAGGCAATTGGGTATTTCTATGGCTACATCTCAAGCAAGCTATTTATGAGAAGGAAATGTTGGCAATACTACATGCACTTAAGAAATGGTGACCTTACTTAATGGGAAGACACTTCAAGGTAAAAATGGATTATGATAGTCTTAAATACTTTTTAGAACAAAGATTATATTTAGAAGAATAGAAAAAATGGGTCACAAATATGTTGGGTTATTACTTTGAAATCATCTACAAAAAGGGGAAGCAAAATGTTTTTGTAGATACACTCTCAAGAAAGGATGAGGACGTGGAAGCATTTTTTTGTGCTATTTCTATTATCCAACTAGATTGGATAAATGAAGCAAGGGATGAATGTAAGAAGGAAGAAGAAGCGTGGCCACTCATTCAAAAGTTGTAGAAGATCCTAGTTCAAGCAATATTTATAGAACGTGACGAGGAAGGAAAAATAATATTGGAACCTAAAGCAGTCACAGAAAAAAAGAACCTAACAAATATAAAATCAATCAATTTTAGAGTATCTCATCAAGTGGAAGAACTTACTCGCTGAAGATTCCACATAGGAGGACAAGAATTTTATACAGAAGCATCAAGAACTACTCAAGCATTGAGGACAACACTTTTTGAAGGAGAGGGGCATGTTAGGTACCTATACTACTAGTGTAACCCCTTATTGTTTTAGTACCACCCCCTTATTATATTATTGTGCCCATGTAGGCCCCATATTGTTATTATTGTGCCCCATAGAAGCCCACTATTGTTTTTTTTTTCTCGGTAAAACTAGCTAGTCTGTTATATTATATTTACAGTAAAATGTTTATAAGTAGTGAAGCAGGACTTCCATGGCCGCCAGTGGCGCCTTGGGTAACTTAGCTTTGACTCAAAAAGCTCCCACACAGGGGTAGCATCAACAAGACTTCCAAAATTCCTCCAAAAAAGACTGACTGAGGCAGGATTCCAATTCAATTTGCCCGTCAACAGACCATGACACATTGAATTAAACATGAGCATTACTGCCCACGCAGGGGCGTTCTTCATAACCAGACTGAGGACTGATGCAAACAAGACAGTCTGAGAGAAAACTCGACCAAAACAAACTGGATAGAATAAGAAACTGTAAGTGAGCAAACATAATGCTAACCCGTACCCATTGACCCGCAGCAAACAAAATCCTGGACCCGAGCTGAGAGGAAACGACAGGTGCTGGAGCGCACGTAGGAGGATCAGTCAGCATCAGGACTTTTCTCCTCCACGATGGTGCACCATCCCTGACCCTCAGGGATTCCTTCCCACATGGTGGCCCATTTGTCCTAAGCTGAGCCTTGACATTCCTTCGCCTGGGGGTGAGAGGGAGCGGGCATAATCTCCTTCCCTGAGGTGCCCACCCCACTTGGTGGTAGCAGCACAGAACTCTCCTTTCCAGAGCCCTCTGGGGGTGGTTCCACCATTCCTGGAGGCGACCCTCCTTCATTCCCTTCTGGAGCTTGATTAAAAAGCACTGAAACATGAGCATTAATTCCTGGATTATCCTTGGAGTTTCCCAGGGTGAACACCACCGAGCCAAATGCTGGGAGGACTGGCTCCCCTTCGCTCGAGTTGCCAACCTCCATGTATTGCCCAGCTTGGAGTGGCTTAACCCTTGCCCTCCTATAGAAATAGCAGCAGCAGCAATGGTGGTGCTCCCTCTCTGTCGATGGGCGCGAGGATGAGCCTCGCCCAAATCCCCTCCTGCAAGGTTGCTGTTGTCGTAGCCTCACCATGGGAAATTCTTCTTCTCCCTTAATAGTTTTAGGCGATTTGTGAGGCCAACCACAAGGCGCAATTCGCCACCAGAACCTCCCAAGCGCCACCACAACCTTTGAATTTGCCACAAAAGCCTCTGAATTCGCCACCAGAACCTCTAAATTCGCCCCCAACACCTCTGAATTTGCCACTAGAACCTCTAAATTCACCACCAGAACCTCTGAACTCGCCCCCAGAACCTCTGAATTTGCCACCAGAACCTCTGAATTCGCCACCAGAACCGCTGAATTTGCCACCAAAACCTTTGAAATGCTCTCAAATTTCCGCTTTCCCTCAAAACAGGAACTTGAATTGGAGCGTCGAGAAGCCCAGATGGCAGATTGAGGTGGTGGGATAACCGCCCTCCTTCGAGTCTGCCTCTGCGTCGAATGTCTCTGCAATCGTAGTACCTTAACTCCACCAAAACGATGAACTGATATCTGCACCTCCATACCTTGATAACCCTCCACATTCCCTTGTTCGGAGCGCACCATAACTGTAGCCATCTCTTCACTCTGCTCGGCATTGAATGCCCAGAGCGCAAACCGCGCAGGATTGAGCCTTTGACGGCTAAGTCCATCCAGCATTTAAGTGAGCACGGGGCGGCACATGGTGGACATGTGGCTCGGCCCTTCGAGACATTCCATCACCCGCATCCGGGGGTAGAAGCCCACTATTGTTATTAGTGTGCCCTTACATTATTATTGTTACGTCGGCTTTGATTATATTATGACCCCTTAGACTCATACATATAGAAAGAAGGTCTTGTCATTTGTATCATCCAATAATTATTCATTTGTGTAATGTAAAGGAGGTTGCCCCCTCGAAGAGGCTGGTTTCTAAGGTGTTGATCTTTCCTTTCTATCTTTTTGTGAGCTGGTTTCGTAACAAAATGATGGTAGGAAAATATAAAGAGGTGAATAGTGGCTACAAGAAACTTATGAAGTTTAAATGGAGTGAAATGAGGGGAAGAAATGATTAGGATAAATTAAGAAACATGGCTGCTAGGAAATATGCCCAAAATTCTAGTTATGACCTAGGGTTTATATCAAGGTGAGGTAATCTAAGGATTGATAAGTTATTTTGTGAATCAAAAGGTGCTTTAAACATGTACAGAGGTATGAGGTTTAAAATTTACATGTTTTAATGTCAAAAATAATTGAATCCATCAGTTAGACTAGTGTTTGCAGCATGAATATTTCACCTAAACCCTAGATGAAGAAAACTTGTGTTTGCATTCATCTTGCCAAAGGAAAAAGTTGAGAAAAAGGACTATACTTACTTGTGAACAAGCTTAGAATAGCAAGAAGTAGGAGTGTAAGATCAAAATCAAAATTTGGGTGAGTTTGGATGAGTTTCAGGGTACTCTGGCACAAGCACAGCGTAGTTCATGGAAGTGCGGTGCCAAAGCACACCGCAATGTCTAGAAGCACAAGGCCACCTTCAAAAGTGCATCACAATCTCCAGAAGTGTAGCGCCAAGAGATTTTGTCCAATTTTTCCTAGGAAACCCATTTTTTTCATCAACGGAGGGGAGAGCTCGATGAAAAAAGGAGGTTAAGAGGAAAATGAAAGAATTTTTGGACTTTTTGAGATTTTATAGGAAAAATATGATTCTCTTTTGAATAAAAATTGGCCTCACATACCTTTTCAAAAACATGATTTTCACCTTTTAAACTTGGCCACCTTGGAGAGTTGAAACCTGAACTTCTTTTTATCTTTTTGAACAGCGAGACTTTTTATTTTGGAACCTTGAGATTGCAACCATTAAAAGCTTATGAAAATTCATAATAGCTTGTGCAAAGAGTTGCTTATCACAACTCATCTAATGTTGGATTTATGCATGGAATGAGGATGGACCTTGAAACCCTAATGGCCTAATGAAGATGTATGACTGAGTGAAATGGTAATGATAATGACTGATATGATGAAAACATCCTCTTTATTATGATTCCTTCATATGAGTGAAGTAGGTGACTAGCATGTGAGATTTTTCACAAGAATGGAGATATTCCAGACAAAATAGCCAATGACCAAATTTTACTCTGAAAACTTAGTGACATGATAAAATTTATCCTTGCGACCCCTAACAGACTTGGTAAAAGCATATTTGATCACTAGTGATAGGAATAAAAGATTGATACTAACATTGGCTCTAGTTGGGGATGGAAGCTCCTTGGAGGTGTCAAGAACACTGTAGACCAATTAGCCTTATTCATTGGGAAATAGAGTCAAAATGCAGAAAAGTAAACTGAAACTGAAAATTCACTAACTATTTGACATAACAAGATTGTAAAATTAAAGTAAAATAAGTAGCTAGTCAAAGAAGCCTTATGGCCTTCTCCTCGGGCTTCAAACTCCTTTGATAACTATTTAGATACTGGAACATAAAAACAAAGCGATATGTACAATGGTGGTGATAATTTGTAGAAATTGCTTCAAACATGGTAGTGCTTGAGAAGCCTACTATTGATCACTCCTCCCGAATAATATTCTCCATCCATTTCCTCCAATAGAAAAGCATTCTATCCTATGAAAGCTAAAATTCTATATGGTCCCTTCCATAAAGTTTCAAATTTCCCATGTTTGCCTTTATTTTCATTTCTCGCATCCCAACGAAGAACCACATCTCCCAAATTGAAATTGTTTACCTTTGTCTTGTGATCATAAATCTTTTTTATTCTTCCCTGAAGTTTAGAAGTTCTTTGGAAAACCTCCTCTCTAGTTTGCTATATATGGATCATCTGGTTTATCCTCCGCTACATATCATTGGTTTCATTGTCCAATTCCTATAGAATTTTCATGACTAGGACAACAAGAGATGATGGAAAAACTGTGTCAACCCCATACATCAACTGAAAAGGAGACTTACCTATTGATTTCTTGGTACTGACTCTATCCACCCATAGAGCATTAATGAGCTTTTTGTGCCAGTTCTTCTTATTGACTTCTAAAACTTTCTTGATGATATTGATTAAAGATTTGTTGGAAGATTCAGCTAGACCATTCCCTTCTGGATGATAAGTAGTGGAATGTCCCAATCCAATATGGTACTTAGCACAAAACTCCACCATCATTTTTTATTTGAAAGCAGCAACATTATCAGTGATTATTTTCAGTGGGCAACCAAATCTAGACAAGATATTAGATTCAATAAATTGAATGATGAAAGAATCAGTAGCTTGCCTGGTTGGGATCGCCTTAATCCATTTTGTAAAGTAGTTCGTGGCTATCAATGAGGTCAAGACCCCATTGCTCGAAAGGAGCTATGATTGAAATGGGCTGCAAAGGTAATGGAAAAAGTTTTCTTTTTCCTTGGAAATTCTGACATTCATGATAGCCCATCACTATTTTATATACATAAAAAAAAGGGAGTGGGCCAATAGAAACCAACTCTCAAAATATTATTTGCTGTAGTCTTCCAGAAGTGATGGACACCACAGTCTCCTTTGTGAAAATATTTCATCACATCCTTTGCTTCATTTTCTACCAAACAGTTTAAAAACACACCACCAGGGTCTTTCTAATATAAAACACCATCAAGAATACAATACTTTGAAGCTTTCAACTTTGAAGATCTAGTTTTACCTTTGGGAACTTCTGGTGGAGGATTTAAAAGTTGCAACACATAAACAATGTCAGAATACCATGGAGATGAAATGAACATATTGGACACTTTGTTATAGACATATTTGGGCACTGCAACCCCAATAACATATGTCCATAAACCAAGGGCTTCTAAACCCCTAAAAGTGTTGTTTCATACCCTAAAGGATCAAGGTCAACTGATTACATCATTTCCGAGAATTTCTCCCTGAAAAACCGCTTAGAACTGGTCAAACTGGACCATACAGACTGCTCCATGCTAAGGGTGTGATGCATCTCACCTACTACACAAAAAGGGTGTGATGGATACTAAAAAGCTCTTCTATAGGGTGCGATGAGCGAGAGAAGACAAATGGCAGAGGCAATTTGCTAGGTGGAAACTTAGAGAATCTTCTAGAAACTGCTGATATGACACTTGCCTCTCTGAATTCTCTCAGGGATGAGTAAGAGATCATTAAATATCCAAGTGCAACCAAGAACTATCAGTGAAATGACACTAATCAAAATCCCAAAAGCTGATTCACCCCCCTGCAAATATCTATATATAGATCCCTCATCCTAGAGATCCAGAGGCTGGAATTTTGTATTTTGTAAGGAAGTGTTGTTGGTTTCTCTGTGAAGCATTGTATTGTTGGGTGATTTAGCTTTTCATGAGGTGAAGAGGGCTTTCATGCTGGTAGGATGGCACTGATCACACAGATAGGTTGTAATCCTCTCTTCTACTACTTCTATCAATAAAGTTATTTGAGTTTTCCTCCATATACCTGTATATTTATGAATCTTGTATTTGTGTATGCATTTGTATGGTTAATATATATTTGATTCTACATTATTTATGGCTATAGATCTCTATGCTTTGATGGTATTTTGCTACTTTGACACTACAGGTGTTCTTTGAAGCGAGACAAGTGAGGAAGGAGTGGTGAAGCTCTATCAAAGGAGGGAGGAAACAAACAAGGAGCCAAGAAAAAGACTAAGGTTGGTGCTATCTGCTTCTCTCTCATCTATCTCTCATAAATGAAAACACAAGTTACTTTGAATTGTTTGCTTCTAAGATAGCTACCCATATTAGTGGGACTAGTAGATCTCAATAGACACTAGTTTTCCTGGAAATAAAATGGAAACTCTGATGGGGAGCGAATAGTTTGTTTGTTTCTTACTGTTGTTTGCTTTATAAACTACAGGCGGATCCTAAAGTTAAGCCAACCAGCCTTCGGACTGCTTTTGCTATGCAACTGCAAAGTAGATAAATGTTTCTTCAGTTAATCTCTAGGTTGGTTTATGAACTGAACATCTAACTTGCAAACATCCTAAGTGCCCTGGTGGTAGATCAATAACCTCATTAGATCAACCCCTATACTTTGTGTTTATTGCCTATCATAAGCTCAACCTAAATCCCTAAACTTAGCTATAAACTATGGGTGAAAACCAAGCTCATTCTCGTCCCTAGACCATTTCACTATCTCTCATTAGCAGACTGGATGCATCGCACCTCCCGTGTGCTGTAGGTGAGATGCATCCCTGTTTCCCTTAAGGACAGGTGTGATGATTGAATGAGACTATTTTTCTCTCCATATTTTGGTTTTTTCTTCATTGTTTTAAGCTCTATTCAGTAGTTTTGTAGCCTATGATCAGTATATCACTGTTGAAACCTGCTTCCTTTACATTATTCAGCCTCCATTGATAAGGATTTGTGATTTTTTTTTTTTTTATGTATTTTTCGTCATTTACAGTCCTCCTTTGCAAAAAGTAGCTTAATCGAACTATCATCTTTTGATTAGAAAGTGTCGCAACTATCGTTTTCAGTCAAGAAAAAGAGTGTTGTAAAGTCTTCCTCTTTTAGATAGTCGATTATACTTTTGCCATTGTATTTGATTTGAATTGCCAATTCTTTGAAGTGTCGAAAACATTTTTCCTTTCGAAAGTGAAAGTGTTGTCTTAGTCTTCCTTTCATTTTTGAAAATAAATTGCTAAAGTGTCGCTTTGAAGAAAGTAGTTCAGATATGTACTTAGTTTTCTTTTTGTCATTCTCACATTAAGGAAATTGAAAAAAAATACATGGATGTGCATTTGCATTTAGACTGCATGTGGAAATTGATTTAGGAAAAGTGCATTTAGTGTGTGCTCTCTACTCTATGTTGAAATAATCTTACTCTTATTTCCTTAGTAGCTAGGATTTTCATTGCTAAAAGAAAATAAGTGATTGTTTATCATTTTAGATTGCATATTTAGGAATTCTACATCTACATCATGCAATGAACTTTGAAAGGCAAACTTCTTAAGAAAGATCAACTGTAAAATAAACCTCAATGAACATAAAAACGCTTTGGAACCTAACGCACAACATCTAGAAGTCTAGGCTAGAGACGTACTCCGACATTGTAAAGCCTGGTAACTATCATTTTCACTGTAGGTTGGGTGATTCCTCCTCTTTGATATGACAAGTGCTAGTACAAACTTGTGCTCCCACGTACTGTCGAGTATATATTGGGAGACCACAATAGGCTAATATCCTTTATACTTAGGAAGTTGTGTCTGCCACCCTATCGATCGCAATGCACAGAACACAACATTCAGGAAGATTGACTGCCGTACGTAAAGTCCTCGGTAATTTCTCTATAATTTACCACCGAGGTGTATATTGCAGTTTTGTAATTGGTTTGGTAATATCTCTATCTAGATTTCCAAAGTAGTCACTTTCATTCCTTTTCGACTCCTTAAAAGAAAAGGTCCATATGAGCACTTGTCACTTCAGGCTCATTAAAAGTTGAAGGAGACTAGAGTCATATTTAGCTTTTTCCCGACTCTTAAAAATTGAAAAAGAAAGTTGTGTCAAGGCATCATAAAATTTATTTTATTCAAAATAACATCACTATTCCCTCGTTGGTCTTAGGTTGAGAAAATGGAGTCCAATAATCAAGGATTTACCCTTGGGGGAATCCTAGTCCTTTCTCTTCTTGGGGAGATGTTGGTGCTCCACACATGGCTACATTGTCCCTTCTAGGACTCACAATTGGCTTGCTAGTATGGCTAATCTTGACCTCTATCATTCAAAACACCATAATTCCTCAGCAATCAAATTAGCAACCAGATGATACTGGAGTTGCTCCCCCACCTTCTACTTCATTTGTTTCTCCCTCTCCTTCTTCCTCTTCGCTTGGTGAAACTAGTAACACTGAAAACCAAGTAACTGAGAAGAAGAAGAAGGGGAAGGAGAAGAAGAAGAAGAAGCCAACGACGAAAGGGGGCAACCATGCATCGACTAGCGAAAATCCACACACTGCACCATCCAAACCCAAATTTCCATGTGTCATTTGCAAAGGAGACCACTATAATTGAGATTGTCCTTACATCCCACGGATCTTGAGAGACAGGTCTCGCCCCTTGCACAATCCGGTGTCTTCAAGCTCTGTCGATCATGTTGTGAGTATGCCATAAACTAGTGAAAATGAAGCCAATGGAAAAAAAGGAAGATCTAAATTTCCTTGTAGGTTGTGTGAAGGCGATCATGCCCTCCACCATTGTCCTTTCCTGGACGAAGCTAAAAGAGTCTTGGATAACTGTCCTGTTTCACCACAACGACTTGCACTTGGATACAAGAAACTCTTACCAAGTCCATCGCTAATTGAAAATATGACTGCCACACCTCTGTTGTCGTTTGAAATGCCTATCATTGAAGATAAACCCTCTAAGTCCACACCGGACCAAAGTCAACAGGTTGAGACAGCAGTCGACCCCAGTCTTGTCTTCAGAAAGTCCACCTTCAGATGATACAGTCTCCAAAGTGAATGAGAATGACACTGTTCAAATTCTTTTTGTTAACACAAAATCCGATGAAAATGGGGGCAATCTACTCGTTTCTTTACCACAGGAAGGAAGTTCCCCATTTCAAGAGATTCATCCGGCTATTTATTTGGTCCCTCCTCCAAGTAATCTAGTCATTTCTTTTGATTGGAATCTACTAGCGAGACCCCGCCTACCATCTAATTTACCATTCCAAATCATAGTACAAGCTTACAGAATCATCATTGTTAGAACTATCATAGATGAAGGGGCTTCTATGAGTATCCTTTCCTCAACTGCTTGGAAAGTGCTTGGTTTGCCATCGCTTCTGCCTGAGATTCAAAATTTGTCAGGCTTCAATAAAGGAACCAGACGACCATTAGGGATCCTTCCAAATTTTCCTATAGCTTTGAGAAGGAAAACCATTCATCTGAACGTGATGGTAGTCCAAGGGCCACTAGATTACAATCTACTCCTTCGGCATGACTACATTTACAACATGGGAGCTATTGTTTCCTCACTCTTCCAGGTGATGTGTTTCCCATATGAAGGTAGAACGGTACAACATGTTGACCAACTTTCATTTCCTAGTTCAAACATGGCTACTAGTAAAATGCCATCCCTAAATGGTCTCTTTGCACAAGGAATGTCTCATCAACCTCCAGTCTGTCCACTTGATGACCGCGAGTGACTCGGTGAATGTGATGAAACCTAGGAGGCATGCGCCCTGGTCTGCTTCAGTAGGATAACCCTAGATAAAAGATATGTTTCCTGATAGGATATATGACCAGTCTGACACACCCATCCGTTTAGGATATGGGATCAGTCTAGAAAAATATTTCCTCGTCAAAGGTTATGTGATTGGAAGTGGATCCACACATTTCACCTTTGTCTATTTCAATGGATAGAGCTAAGGAAGTGTATTGTCTGCAACGTGGATGAGACAATCTTGCTTTAATGTAAGGACTTCCATATTGTAACCTAGAAACTCTACTTTTCTTTTTCCTGGGGGCATGCAAACCTTTTTTGTGCAAGTGAAAAGTGACCAACGTAACTCTAACCTTATAGTTTTACTAACTTCAACTACCTAGGTTAGGTGATTGGTCTGATCCACCATTCACCTTTGCCAGTGTCGATGGCGCTGACAAAGAAAAGGAGATGTTTTGTACGAAACTATCCTACCTAACCTTAGTAGTTCATTAACTCTTAGGACAATAGGTGGTCGTTCCTAGCCTGCATAAAAAAGGCTCGGAGAAAAGTTTCGCATGGGGCAAGCTCCTTAAAAAATGAACCTACTAATGAGAGACATCCTTAAAGATGACTGGAATGAGCAATGTCTCCACAAAGTTCAAGCTCGTTAAAAAATAAACCTAGCACTGAGCATAGTTTCTAAAGATTCAAGCTATTAAAAAATGAATCCACCTTTCAGTAAATGACCTTTGTGATCGCATTGCTATCAGGTTTTGAGCCTTGGTCGTGTTCTTACCATCACCTCCACTTTTTAGCCGGTCATACACCTCCACTTGATTGTTTACCCTTTTGAGGAACAATTGCAACAAGTGATTCTGTTAGCCACCTTCTTTACACTGTCATGCTTGAAAAATTCCAAACTTACCTGGAACCAGTTGCTACATGAAAACATCACTCGTTCCTAAAAAAAGAGTCTCTTTTAAGCTCTTTTTAGACTCATAAAATATGAAAAGATTACCAAGAAATTGGCCTCTCCAACTCATTAAAGTGATTGGAAGTGCCATCCCTCCTCTATATTTTAATCTTTTTGGGCCTGAGGGATCATTACGCAGAAAGATCGAGCTCTTGTCTTTTTTGGCTCGCTAAAGTGATCGGAAAAGTCATTCCTTTCATATTATTTTATACTTTTTTTGGAGTCAAGGGATTATACTACGAAAAAGGACTAATCAAGTTTCCTTTCCGTCTCTTTTCAGACTCTCTAAATATAAAAAGGACCAAGTTATCTTTGTCCTTAAACTCGTTAAAACAATAGTGACAAGCTTGTCCATACAGACAAGAGCAAGTTTCATTGTCACTAGGCTCACTAAAACATAGTGACAGGTTTGCCTAAAGGGTAAATTATAGAACAAGCATATGTTATCCTCCTCAAGCTTGACAAAAATAAAGAGGTACCGGTCAGCAATGACTGGGCAACATGGGAAGAAAACTTGAAGAGCTTCATTGGCAGCAGGTCGCTCTTGAACATGACACTTTCACTCCATCGCCATGATTGAGTCAGGTTGGGTTATTCTGTTCACCGATCATATCACCATTGGTCCTTCGTACCATCCATTTTTGGGGTTAACGCTACCAATCCATTTCAATGTCAATGATATGTTCAAGAGAATTCACTCAGGGAATTCACCAACCCATCTAATGCCTCATCCACTGCAATACCTTCACACTCCATTCTTTCATGATCGCCACCCTGAACCTTGTATCATCAAATCATTTTCACCTCCACAAAATCATTTGCTCCATTCCATGTCATAGATGTGGGATTCATTAAGGCCCTCCTACAATGGGTCACTTCTTGTCGACATCAGCTCATTATCCAAGAAGTTGACTTAGGAACAACCCTTTCAGTACTTTGAAGTTTGCATGCCTCAATGGCAAGTTTCTCACTTACGGCGATAGGTTTACATCAATGGCCTTCGACCGAAAGAATTTGTGTGGTGTTCAAAATCAACTCATGTATTCACACCACGTGAATTGTACTCCAGTACCTTGAGGGTCATTATCATTATCTGTGATTCCTCTCGCGCCTGTTAACAACTTACATCATTGGCTAGTAATCAGGCGATGTATTTCCATGTTCGACATTAGAACATATTTTCACGTGGATCGACTTGTACATAGGGTGAAGATTGAACGAGTTTGAAGACCCTGGATCTAGTTTCATCCATCCAGGATACAATATATTCAGGGAAATAAATACATCAAATGCACTCCATAGCTGCAAAAATAATCATCCAAGCTAAGGGATGTTGGCTCTACCAGAATCATCAGTTTGCCACACAAGCAGTTGTCTGTCCTATGAACATGAAAATGAATTTATAAAGCTGAGTATGGGAATGACCACCTCAGCTAGATCATGAAAATATTATGAAGATAATGTATTGTATTGTATCTTATTACAGGTCACCTTCCAGTCCGAAAAACCTCGGATCCTCATGATAAAGCATTTCACCCGACATCAGAAGATTTATGACCTCATGCTTTAGGGGGCAACTGTTATATACATGTTTGGGCACTGCAACCCCAATCACATATGTCCATAAACCAAGGGTTTCTAAACCCCTAAAATTTGTGTTTCATATCCTAAAGGATCAAGGTTAACTGATTACATCATTTCCTAGAAGTTCTCCTTGAAAAACTACTCAGAACTGGTCAAAACTGGACCATACAGATTTCTCCATGCCAAGGGTGCGATGAATCACACCTACTACACACAAAGGGTATGATGCATACTAAAAATCCCTTCTATAGGGTGCGATGAGTGAGAGCAAACAAATGGCAGAGGCAGTTTGCTAGGTGGAAACTTAGAGAATCTTCTAGAAACTGCTCATATGACACTTGCCTCTCTGAATTCACCCAGTGATGAGTAAGAGATCATGAAATTTCCAAGTGGAACCAAGAATTATCAGTGAAATGACACTAATCAAAATCCCAGAAGCTGAATCACCCCCTAAAAATATCTATATATGGATCCCTCATCCTAGAGATCTAGAGGCTAGAATTTTGTATTTTGTAAGGAAGTGTTGTTGGTTTCTCTGTGAAGCATTGTATTGTTGGGTGATCTAGATTTTCATGAGGTGAAGAGGCCTTTCATGCTGGGAGGATGGCACTGGATCAGATAGCTAGGTTGTAATCCTCTCTTCTACTACTTCTATCAATAAAGTTATTTGAGTTTCCCTCCATATACTTGTATATTTCTGAATCTTGTATTTGTGTATGCATTTGTATGGTTTTTTTTTTTTTTCTAAGTAAAATTAGTCTATTGATATAGGAAAAATGTACAAGGAGGCTCTGGCCTCAGCAGTACTAGGTCAATGAAATGACCATTCTAATCTTCCAAACTTGAAAATGAGACTGCTCTTGAAGGGGAAACCAGTCCCGGCTGAAAATTGAAAAGTTTCAACTACCCACATAGGGGCTATAGTTCTCAAATACAAAAAATTGGAGTTAATATTGAGTAAATCAAAACTAGATTCAGACTTGACCATAATAAATTGACCAGTGGGGACAAAATTCCAAGCCATTACAACCAAGAAGTAAAAAAGTTTGTAAGAAGACTAGACATGAAGCATAATAACCAAAGATAGGTGTCAAAGCTGGACAGAACCAGGTTAGTGCTCACCACGTGATCTGGTGGCCAGCTGCTTGGTTTCCTCGGTGGGTTCCTCCTCCACTATCGGACACCACCCATAGACTTCTGAGCCTGTGTATTCTGCATGTCCACCACCCGCGTTGTCCTTGAGTTGAATGCCCTTATCCTTTCAGTGGGTTTCATCTTCCATAGTTCACGGATTGCTGATTGAGGGGAGGTCCTTATTTGTTGTCGGAAGTTTGGAGCTTGGCTCCCCTAGTTCGAAATTGAAAGAAGGAACTTGGATGAAATCCCTACTAGGCAAAGATTCTGAATTGGACACTGATATTTCCTTTAATTCCATGGTGATGGTGACCATAATTCTCAGCTTGTTCTGGGTGCTTTGAAACTGGAAGTGAGCTTGCTGGGAGGAGGCGTTGATCGCTTCATGCAAGGGAATGCTTCTAGAGTGACAAGAGCCGCTGGAGCTAGTTCTTCCTCACCCGCTTCTCATGTTCGGATATCTGCCATGGGTGTTGGGATTAAAGAAGGTAGGGGATAGGGAAACTGAAGGGGAGGAAGAGGCTGAGGGGGGATGATAGCCAATGTGTGGAGCACCACTGCGATTGCCTCCATGCCTGCTGCTCAATCTGTCGCGATATCTCATGGACAGAGGGGGGACATGAGCAATTGAGGGGCTGAATGGAGCTGGGTGGAGTCTCCTGATCCATATTTTGGGAGTTGTATGGAATGTATTGAAATTCCTAGGTGGTTAATGCTTTCATCCTGAGAGCCACAATTTGCTTTGAAATCACACAAGCGATGGCACATATGGATATACGGATGGGCCACATGTTTGCCCATCTGCTTGTGCACCATAAATGTCTATCTACCACCCACATTCGGGGATGTTGCATCCATTTGTACCAGCTTGGTGAATTCCTTTTGATGTGAGGCATCTTTTATGATCCTATCAGCCCTTTATGGATGGGCCTATCTACTAGAACACCAAGGTTGGCTAAGTAGTTGGCCACTTTGTTGCCTATTCCCTTAATGTGTTTGAAAGTGATGGCTTTATTTCTTGCTAGATGTTGTTCAATTTTTTTCAGACGAGCAACAAGACGCTAGCTACAAGAAAGTTTTTCTACAGAGATCCCCTGAATGATTTGTTGAGCCATGTTATGAGAATTTAGGAATCTCCCTTAATGATTAGGGGAAAAACCTGTGTTGATGTGCGAGGATTAGTCCTTGCCATAATCCCTCTAACTACACTAAGTTGTTGGTATCCCATCCTATATTGCCCAGATATAATAAGATAGGATTGCCAGAGTGATCCATAAAGATTCTTCCAAACCCAGCCTGACCTGGATTTCCTTTGAAAGCACCATCAAATTTGAGTTGCGTGATTCCAAAGGGTGGCGGGTGCCATTTGCTAGGAGGTTGCTGTGTGGAGATAGACTTGGTGGTTGGATCCTTAAATTGGATGGGCTTAAGATTCCAGTTCATCCAGATATTTCTTTCTTATGGTTCTGTGGGGAAGTCCTCGTTGCCCCAAGACTATAGTGTCAGGGTTTCCTGCAGGTTAATGCATAGTGTGTTCTAGATTATTTATGTGGGAATGGCTTGATACCTAAATATACACCTATTCCTTTCCTTCTAGATTGTCCACATGATGTGTCCCGATAGTATTTTCTAAAGAGCATTGAGGAGGGGACTTTTGTATGGGTTTTTGGCCCAGAGTCGAATGGTATTGGTGATGTCTTCTCTATCTCTCCCGTCTTTTTGACATTCGAAAATTGTTTTCTCCCACAATTTGTTGGCTAGAGAGAAAGAATGCAAGAGGTGCAATATTGTTTCATCTTGCTGCTCACAATTGGGACATCTTGATGGCCCATGGATGTTTCTTTTTCTAAGGTTGTCCCATGTGAGAATTCTTTTGTGGTAGAGTAGCCAGAGAAAGGTTAAGATTTTAGGCCAAATTTTGGGATGCCACACTTTATCCTAGAGAGGGTCCTTATTTGCTAGTGCATTGATTATTAGATTGTATGCCTCTTGGGTGGTAAAGGTGCTACGAGGTTTGTATCCCCAGCGAAGGATGCCCTTTTACTTAGAATATCTGATTTTCCTGTTGGTTAATTCTGTGTTTAGCTCCCTATACATTATCTCTGTTCCATTCCTTATAATATCTTCTGCTTTGTGCCATTGTCCGTACCCCTGATCTATGTTGGGAAGCCAGTGTTGGCTGATCGTCTCCCATCTATGTGTTTCCTTGTCCTCTAATGGGGTTGGGGAGATTAAGATATGGAGATTGGGTCGTTGCTGCTAGGAATCTGTCTAGAAGCAAGCATGTTTGCCATTTCTTATCTCCCAGAAAATATGCTTGTGAATTAGGTTTCTGTGCAATCTAGTTGAGTCCCAGATTAGAGAACCCTTCTCCATGCTTGTTAGCCTTATTAGGTCATCCTTCGATTTGTTATTGGCATACTTTTCTCTCCAGAGGATTTCCCAAGGAGTATTTGGGAATGAAAGCCACTTCCACTAGATTTGAGCATCCATGACTGCGTTGCTATGTTGAGGGTCCCAGAGACCAATTTCTCCCAAGCTTTTTGGGAGGTAGGTAGTATCGCACTTGACTAAAGCCCATTTGAAATTTTTCCTCATAGCCCCCATAAGAAATTTATTTGGAGTTTTTTTATTTTTTTGAGAACCCATTTGGGTGCTGCTAAGATAGAAAAAAATAAAGAGGCATTGATTGTAGAATGGATTTGATCAGGATCAGTCTGCTAACCATGTTTAGGGCTCTGAAAGTCCAGGATGTGAGACGAGATTCTAGCTTGTCGATAAGGAATTTCCAAGAAGAGTGTTTGAGTGCTGAATCAGTAAGGGGGGCTCCAAGGTACTTGGAGAGGAGAGCAGCAAGCGAAAAGCCCATAATGCGGATTATGGATGCTTGAGTTGTTGAAGGGGTGTGAAAAAAGAAAATATGAGATTTGGTAGTATTATAACTTGCTCCAGAAGCAGAGAAATCATCAAGGAGGGCTTTGCATTTTCTGGCTTCTTGAACTGAGTGGTGTCCAATAGCATATTATCATCCACAAATTGCTGATGGGTTATAACCGGGGAGTTATGCAGGGATATGCCTTTAAGCTAGTTTTCATGAAGCGCATGCTTAATGGATCTGCCTGATCCTTCAACCATGAGAACAAAGAGAAAAGGGGAGAGGGGATCCCCTTGGCATATGCCTCTGGAAGGTTGAAAGGGAGGAGAGGGAATTCCATTAACCAAGATAGAGAAGAAAGCTAAGGAAATCATGCTCATGATCCATCTAACCCATATGGGTGAAAATCCAAAAGCTGTTAATATAGACTGCATGTAAGTCCAACTTAGCTTATCAAAAGCTTTTGAGAGATCGATTTTGAGAAGCATACCTAATTTTTTATGATGCTTTAGAGTGTGAATGATCTCATGGGTGAGTATGATTCCATCCATGATTTGCCTTCCTTCCACGTAGTCTGATTGTTCTGGCGAGATGAGCATGGGGAGCAGTGGCTTCAAGCGAGATGCTATAACTTTGGAGATAATTTTGTAGATGACATTGTACAGGGTGATTAGCCAAAATTTATCAAGCACGTTTGAGCACTCCTCCTTGTGGATGAGGGTGATGAAGGTGGCATTCAGGGAGGGGAGCATCAAGTGAAGCATTCTAGATTCTTCAACTACTTGCCAGACTTCCTCTTGGATGAATTCCCAAAATTGGTGGAAAAAAGTGGAAGTGAAGCCGTCTAGGCCCGGGGCTTTTCCTTCCTACATCTGTTTCATAGCAGAGTCCACCTCCAGGAGAGTAACTGGGTGGAGAAGTAGATGATTGTGTTTTTCTGTGATCAGCTTAGGGATGTGCAAAAGAATCTTATCAATTACAGGCTTCCTATTGATGGAGGGTTCTAGATGTACTGATTTGAAGTGCCTGATTAGTTCTACTTCTATGTCTCCATGGTTTTCTAGTCTTTCTCCCTATTGATTGAGAATGTGGGTGATGTTGTTTTGCATTCTTCTTTAGATTGTAGAGCGATGGAAGAATTCGTGTTCCTTTCCCCTTCCTTTAGCCATTTTATTCGCAATTTCTGTTTCCATAATATTTCCTCCTGTCTCTCCCTTTCTTTGATCTGCGTCTGTATCTGCTTTTCCTATTCATTGCTAGCTTCAGTCCTGCCTTCATTGATGATATTTTGTTGGAGCTTCTCCATCTCATGGGATAAATCTTGTTGAGCTTGAAAAATGTTTCCGAAGTTTGCCTTGTTCCATTGTTTGATTTTCGTTTTTAGGAGTCGCAACTTTTGTTGAAATTGGAACATTTTGGATTGTGCAGGGGGGGTCAAGCTTTTCGAAGTTTGCTGAACTAGATCTTTGAATTGAGGATGGGTCAACTGGAATGATTCGGAGTGGAAAGGTCTTTTGGAGGAGACCCCCAGCCTTTTCCATTGAAACGAGATTGGCCAATGGTTTGATCCTGCATATGGTAGGATGGAGGTAGAGAGATCTCCTCTGAGATGTATGGCATTATAAAATATCATGAATCTATCAAGCCAGGAGGCAATCTGATAAGTACCTAACCTTTTGTTGTTCCAGGTGAAAATCCCATTGTTGCTGGGGAAGTCGATTAACCAGTTGCTCTAGATGAACTTTTTGAAGTGCTCACTTTCAGTTTGCAGTCTGATTCTTCCTCCTATTTTTTCTTCTAATTTGGTGATCATATTGAAATCACTTCCCATGATCCAGAGTGGAAGGGATCTGTTGCCGTTGAGAAGGGCAAGTGAGTCCAAGATGGTGATTTTGTTGTTAGCATTTTGCAGGAAGTATACGTTGGTGAGATGGTCATGCACATTGGTCCCTATGACATGGAATTTGGCTTGAATGAAGTGATGATTAGCATGAATGTCTGTAATTTCAATTGCTTGAGCATTCCAAGTGACTGTTATGCCACTCAAGGCTCCTATGGCATCCACTGCCGAAGTGTGGCCACTGTTCCAAGATTTTGAGAGAGTGGAGTTGAGCAGAGTACTGTTGCACTTGGTTTCTTGCATAAAGAAGATGTGGGGTTTTTCCTTTTGAATCAGCTTTTTTATCATTATGTATTTCCCTGGGCCATTCAACCCTATTACATTCCATGAGATGAGCTTCATGGTTCAGAGTTGGGGAGTGGCCTATAGTACTTGGTGAGCTTTGAATATCTCCCAGATTCAACCAACGTTTCCCCAATGAGGATGGTTCACTATAAATTTGTCTTTCTTCCTCTTTTCTTAGTATCCTTGAATAGGTTCTTTCCATCCCAATGACTATGAGGTTGGATTCCGAGGGATCTTTGCTAATGTGCTCTAGATAGTATGACTTCTAGACTTTCTAGTTGTCTTGCTAGAATCTTATCATAGTTTTTTTGCTTGCATGCCTGTTCAAGGATGAAAATGTCTAAATCTCCTAAATCAATGCTTTTCGGTTCTTCCTCCATTTGCTTGAGTTCATCACTAATGGGAGGAATGTTCACAATCGGATTGGGGATGAGCATCTGGTTATCAATCTCCATTCTATTATGTTTACAAATCAAAGCTTTGCCAGGGTCTATTGGGAGGGAGGATTGGGGTAGCTCTCGGAGCTGGGATGGAAATATGCCATACAGGGGGTTCTCAGAGGGTGGAATAGGGATATCTGGGCCTGAGGATGGGAAGGGAGGTTCTGGTGCGGAGGGGTCAGATTGGGCTAAGATGTCGAAGCTATTGCTCAATGAGGGGATAGAGTTGCTGGCAGGGGCATGATTAGGCTAAGGGGAAGGTTTCTTGTTAGATCTCTTCCTAGAGTTTACTTTAGTAAAATCTTCTTGATCTATATTCTCCATGGCAGTATTGGGTGAGGGATTTACATTGAATGGGAAATCATGGAATAGATGTCCATGTCCATGGCACTTGCGGCACCTGAAGGGAACATTCTCATAATTTAGAGTTTGAATCCATTCAAAATCATCATGATAAATACTTACTGAATCTGGTAGTGCTTTGTTTAGGTGCATGTAGACACAGATGTGGGCATATGAGGTATATCTTCTATGTTTTGTTTCTTCTTCTACTTTAATGAATTCTCCCAGCCCATTTCCTATGTCTTTTAAAGTTTCCTCATCCCAGTATTCCAGCGACAGAGAATACAACCAGATCAAAACAGGTGCTGAGCTAAGATCTTCTTTGTCAGGGTTGAATCTCTCAACCCAATCCCTTAGATAGAGTCCTACTGCATTGAAGAAATAAGGACTATTATCTAAGACCCTGTTCTGATCTTCTATGCAGTTGAAGATGGCTATGAAGAAACCTTTCGGTCCAAGCTTCAAGTTGATGTGTCCTTTTGGTTTCCATTTGGCTGCTATCCAACCGTGAAGGGCTTTCTCCATGGGCCAAAACCTTATAAATTTCCCAATGAGAGCATGGTCTTTCATGTATTGGATTGGGTATTGATTCTTTGACTAGGCAATTCAATCTTAGGTCATTCTGCAATGATTGGTTTGCAAGTTTTCGAAGTCGTTTTGGGTTTGTCCTCATTTTCCTTAATCTTTTGTTGCCTTTCCAGTGGTATCTTTGTCGTACTTTGGGAATCATTTGGTGGATCAGTGTGAGGCTGATTTGTTTGCACCTGATGTGTAGAGGTGTTGTTAGGATTGTTCAGAGTCCTTGGTGACTGAGTCATCATCGGGGGAGGTTCCGAATCCCCCCCCATCTGGGAAGCTGTTGTAACGGAAGTACACACTTGTGGTCTATGCTACTGGACTGTGCAATGTTGAAGTAACAGGGGCTCTAAGAGAAGAACAATGCGCCATCACTGAAAGTGATGAAACCCTAGGTCATTGGTCGAACTCTCATTCCTCACTTCATGTTACAGTTATACCAACCCTCTCATTTGGGATCAATTACTACTCACTATGCATTTGTATGGTTAATGTACATTTGATTCTACATTGTTTATGATTATAGATCTCTATGCTTGGATGGTATTTTGTTGCTTTGACTCTACAGGTGTTCTTTGAAGCAGGACAAGTGAGGAAGGAGTGGCGAAGCTCTATCAAAGGAGGGAGGAAACAAGTAAGGAGCCAAGCGAAAGACTAAGGCTGGTCCTCTCTGCTTCTCTCTCATCTATCTCTCATAAAGGAAAACACAAGTTACTTTGAATTGTTTGTTTCTAAGATAGCTAGCCATCTTAGTGGGACTAGCAGATCTGAGTAGACACTAGTTTTCCCGGAAACAAACTTGCAAGTGTAAATCTTCTTCTTCTTCTTCAGAAAGTGTAGCAATCAAATTGATATCTAGTGCATGCAAATTATATTCATCCATGAGCTTAGCTAAACCTTGTCCCTTAATGAGATTTGTGTGATTTATCTCCAAATCATACTCCAGCATGACTGCAATCCATTTTCCCCATCTGCCTTCAGGATCTGTTTTCACACGAATTTCTTTTTGTTGAGAGTGGAGCATGATTGTTCAGAGGTCTTTGTTTCCGCCAGATGTATACCCCAGGACGTTTGTACACCCATCCATGCGGTGGGGACTTTTCTCCCCCACGGGGGTCCGAGGGGGCCGATCCCCCCTGGCTAGGGGGTCTGGGGGCCAGCAATCCCTTGGTGGGGGTTCGGGGGGCAGTGTCCCCGAAGCTAAAATAGATGTAAAATTGCCTTGTAAAAGTATAGTAATTTCTAGTCAATCTGGACCATTCATTAGCAGATGATCTGATGGTAGAACTTATGTTTAGTTTAGGGTTTTTTCCCCTAGAAGGCAACCCCTCTCTTTGTATGAGGGCATTGTATTTGAGGCTATGTAATAGATGTCTATTCTCTGAGTGAGAAACAAAGAGGTGAGACTATGAGAGAAAACATAGGATATTACAATAGATCTGTTGTAGGTTGTGTCTCTTCATTTTGTTGGATAATAGAAAGGAAGGACTAGCTGTTCGGGGTGGACATAGCCCAATCTAGGTGAACCACATATATCTGTGTCTCTCTTGTTTTATGCGTTTTCCGTGTTTATATTTCTGAAATATTTTATGTGTTCCATTGCTCCATAATATATAATTTTCTAACACCTTTACATCTGTTGTGGGAACATAAGCAATGGTGTGAGAATGCAGAATATAAACTCGAACATATTTGAGAGATTTCACCAATGCCAAAGCATACTTCTCAATTATGTTGTATTTCAGTGCTACATATCTTATTGTGTGACTGAATAATGCTATAGGCTGGTCATTTTTATGATCTTTATTTTACATTAGGACTATTCCTAATGTATGCTCAGAGGCAAATGAGAAAATCATAAAATCTGAAGTATAATATGGGCTAATAAAAACAGGAGCAGTAGATAAAGGAAATTTGACTACATGGAAAGATTTCTTAGCCTCTAAGAACCATTTTACCTTGCTATCATTTTTCATAATGTTTATCATCTCTTTTAAATGTTCAATGAGGTTGGGGATGAATCTTCTCAAAAAATTGATTTTCCCAATGAAAGATTGAATTTCTTTCTTCTTCCTTGGGAAATCCAATTGTTGAATGGCTTGAACTCTTCCAGGATCAATGCAAATACCATCTTTGGAGATAATGTATCCCAACAACTTACCTTCTTCCATGGCGAATAAGTTGTTCTTTGGGTTGAGTGAAATATCAAATTTTCTACATTTCTGAAAAATAATTCTCAAATGATGTAAATGATCTTCCTCAGACTTGGAAAAAACAATTAGATCATCTAAATAGATAACCAGAAATACATCCTTTTCATTAGTGAAAGCTATATCCATAGCCTGTGTTGTAGCATTTCTTGGTTTTGGTAAGTTAGTATCAATTAGTCAAAAAATAAAAATATATTTTAGAAAATGTTAAGTTAGGATATGGACAAAAAAGAATATTAAATAAAAAATGTTAGGGATATTTTTATGAATGATTCCATATCAAATAAAATGTTAGAATAGATTCCCTAAAGAATGAAGGCAAAAATAAAATGTTAGGTTAAAAAGAAAAGAAAAAATAATAAACTCTGAAAGTGTTGCAAATCCAAATGCCACTACTCATAGTCCAGTTTAGTTTTGCAAATAAAAATTGTGAGCAGATTGTTTAAATGCCACTCTAGTTCATACAATCCAATTATACAGTTTAATCATCATTGGATTTGATTTAAATTATTTGTCAATAGGTAGTAATTAAAATTGGCTCAATAGTTTTATCTAATCCAATGGAAGAAATAAGGGATAGAAGTAGATTAGTCATTAAAAGGAAATATCAAGTTTCGATTCTAAATGCACTTGTAGAACTATGTGAGAAAATGTTAGGAAAGATAACAATAGGTAGACAAATGGAATACAATTGGAGCATGAAAGGATTTTATCCTAAGTTATAACATTGCAAAGATGTGCATATGGTATGGGTTTTAATTGACCATAAATCCTAATTATCACTGTAATTATGAAATATTCTAACTCCATCAATTCATCTATCGACAACCCATAATTTTCACATCTGCCATAAATCCTAACCCCACCATCACTTTTTTCCTTTGTTGTTAAATCCCTTTCATCTCACCTTACATCTCGCACACTCCCCTAGGATCCGATGGCCCACATCGCTCCTCAGCCCTCATTTTCTATCCAAACTTTATCGGTTGGGGGGCGGGGGGCGTGGTCCGAAGTGGGAAGTTTCGGAAACCACCCTCTTAAACCACTTTTTCCCCATTCTAGTCTTTTGGGACTTAAAATCCTGAAACAACTTACCACCTAAAGTTGCTCCCCAACATGGTTTACATTTGACCATTTACTGCCACTCCAACATGACTATCCACGTCCTCTCCATGTCACTTCCTCTATCCAATCAACTTTTGCCTATCCGTTATTCATTTAATTTGCAACTCCTACAAATTTATGCCTCATAGACCTGTTTATCAGCCCTGTTGGATAATTAATGAGGAGTTAGCTGTTTATTAAACAACCTCGCTCCATTTTCATTCATTATAATCCATGTTCCTTCATGAAAATCATTACACAGTATAATTCTGAAACTCAATTCATCATTGGAGATTTTGTGCTTACAGCCTAAACGATAAACTCGTCATTCAACTGGATTCGTCATTTCATTTAGAAACAAGCCAACATCTAGGTCCACCTATCTACGTTTGGTTTTTCTATTTTCTGTTTTCACTGTGTTTCAAACCCATTTCTTCCATTTCTGTCACTTTCAACCTATAATTCACTTAACAAGATGCCTCCTAAGGGAAAATAAATCGCAGAAATCCCAAATCCTCTTATTCATCCACAAGTTGACGTCCATCATACTCCCCTGGTTGACAAATCTTGTAAAATCATTGAGTCTTCCTCTCAATGTTGAAAGTGACAACAAGAAATGCTAAAAACAGGACTGCTATAAAAAGCATTTTGGGTACTAGTGTTGGATTGAGCAACAGGGAATAAAAAATGGAAGTGCTAAAAATAACATTCTATTTTTAGCAGTTCGAGATGGATTCCTATTTTTAGTCAGTCCCTGGACTAAAATAGGAAGTAAAATTCAAATTTGAACTTAACAGATATTTGAAAAATAAATAAATTAATTCACCATGAGTTAATTAGTTGTGAAAAATCAAACATGAAGTCTATGTGAGGACATGCAACAATTTCTCTATTAATTGAGGAATTTATCCATCAGTTAAAGAGATAAGGATGAGTTCTAATTTGAGTTGTAATTAGTTGGCTTAGTTAATTGAGTCAAGTCTAGTTAGATTAATTTAAACAGTTTGTTTAAATTAATGTGAGTTTAGTTAGTTAATTCTTGCATGCATGTAAATGTTGCACTTTAGATAACTGAAGATTCTCTCATAAATAACTCATGCATGTTAGTTTAGATAGAGAACCAGTTGAGATCAGAGGCAGGGATAGTGTACTATCAGTTGGATGAATTTTTCCTATAAAGGAAACTCATCCATGCAGAAGGATTTATCTCCTTCAGGACTACATAGTTAGATCATAGGCTAGTGAGTGTGTGAAGAGGCAAATTCACACATGTGGCTTCACTAGACCCCAAGAAAAATTGCACAAAGAAATAGGAGGCTTGGAGGGTAGAGGAGAAGGTTTGAGAGAGGCCTTTGATTGTCTATGAGCAGTAGAGGGATTGTAGAGAGAACATGATAGCTTGTGAGATGATTCTTTTTGTAATTCAAACTATATTTCCACTTTTATGATAATACAGAGTTGGGTTTTTAGGCTGAGGCGTTCCCTGGGTTATTTCTTATGTGTTATGTGTGATTGCTTCTCATTCTCAGTTATATCTATTCTCGGTTGATAATGCTCATATGTGATTAAGCTTTATCAAAGTTTATGGTAGAAGTAGATCTTGTATTGTGTTTTAGTATATTGCATAATCCGTTGATCTATAGTGGGAAATTCTACATGGTATCAGAGCAAAGGTGATCAAGGTGAAGAACAATATACAAGAAGGAGAAGTTTGAATTTTGGTTCCTGAATATAGAAATCGAGTTCTTATCAATATGTATTTCACCTATGGCCTTTAGTGGTTTAAGACTCAAGTATGCCCTTGATGGCAGCTCGAGTTATATAGCCTGGAAGGATCACATGGAGGTAATATTAGAGGATAACGGTCTAAAGGAATTCATTGATCAAGAAGTCCCCAAGCTGACTGATGCTACTCAATCGGCGCAATGGAAGAAATGTGTGGCTAGAGCAAGGAGAATCTTCCTGGAGGGAGTTAGAGACCACATTGTCTCAAGCCTCCATGGGAAGGAGCCACCATTTTCAATGTGGAAAACATTGAAATATCTATATTAGAATAGCAGCGATCAGAGGAAGCTAGCGTTGAAGGACAAGCTTTAGAAGATCAAGTGTGAGAAGGGCGACATGATCTCTATGTATCTAAACAAGCTCACCACATGTAGGGATGAGCTTGGAAGTGTAGGGATTGCGACAACTGATGATGACATGGTGAGTCTTGCACTCCTTAGTCTTCCTAAGAGCTGGCATAGCTACCAAGACTTGGTTAATGGAAGAGAGAAATTGCTAGATTAGGAATGACTTTGGGTAGATCTAATGTAGGATGAGATAAGAAGAAGCACTAGAGATGGTTCTTCATCCGTGGAGGATGAAGAAAACTGTGCCTTAGTGAGTAAGGTGAATAAGGGGAAGGAGAAGGATTATCTTTCCCATTCCAGTTCTTCCCAAGGTGGGAAGAAGTTTGACAAAATAAAGTGTGATGCTTTCATTGTCATGAGGTGGGCCATTTTGTTATAAATTGTCTACTGAGGAAATCCAAGAAGGGATCCATGGAAGGATCAGAAGGTGAGGCACTGGCCTCATAGTTCGAGTTGGATTTCACATTGTTCGCATGCATGGTTTCATCCATGATGGGAAGTGGTTGGTTTTCTGACAGTGGAACTTCTTTCCACATGACCGATGACAAGAGTTTGTTCAGTACTTTGGAGGAGAAAGATCTCAAAATACTCATAGCAATGGGTAATGATGAAAAGTATAATGTCTCAAGAATAGGCATGGTTGTTTTTTAGAGGGAGCATGGAGCTCACATTACCTTGATCGATTTCAAGTATGTACTAGGACTGAAGAGAAATTTGGTTTCTATCACGATGCTGGAAGACAGAGGCTATGATGTAGTCTTTAGTAAGGGAAAGGTTTTCCTTCAACATATCACCACTAGAAAGGTGAAACAGATCAGTTCACAAGTCAAGAACATGTATGCTATTGAGGTTCAAGATGCATGTAAAGCCTTGAGGAGCAAGGAAACTAATGGAGACTTGGTGGTTGAGAGGGAGAATACATTACCTCTCAACATGCATCCATAGGAGAAGTATTGAACGATTGTGGAGGAGCCATGATTGGTGAAGCAACCTTAGGAGGTTGTGGAGCAGCCACAACTAGGGAGGCTGATAGAAGATCGAGTGGAGGCATCCACTCATGCAGAGACCTCTAGTAGGGGGGATTTTGAGCCAAGTGGGTAGAGGGATCACATGCACCCATACCTCCAAGTAGGAGGTGGGGTGATGTGGAGTGATTGTCCCAAGAAGGCTAGAATAGGGGCAGGATCCTTGAGGTACCCAACCTCTTTGATTTGAATTTTCTACAGGAGCCCTGGATGAGTGGGTAGAGACAGATGCAGATGGAGCGGAAGAGAGAGCTACAATGCAGGAGTCCTAGGACTGTGTAGAGCTAGCAGGTTGCAACAATGCGAGAGGCACAGGAGTGTTGCACCATTGCAGGATGGCACAGAGAGGTGTGCAATGGTGAGATATGCATGGAGTATTGCAGAAGCTCAAAGATCAGAGGAGGGAGCACTTATTAGTAGCAAGTAGAGATTCAGCATCAGAGTATGTTTCTAGCCCAACAGAGAGGCAAGTTGGGAGTTTTTCTTGTTTCTAGAGTTGCTGGAGCAACCACACTTGGTAGAAGTGTTGCATGCAGAACATTCCAAAGGTACATGATCGGGTTCGACTTGAAGCCTTTCCTGTTGAGAGGGAGTGTTGAAAATGGTAACAAGAATGCTAAAAATAGAAGTGCTAAAACTAGCACTACTATAAATAATAGTTTGGGTACCAATGCTGGATTGAGCAACAGGGAATGAAAATGGAAGTGCTAAAAATAGCATTCTATTTTTAGCAGTTCAGGATGGATTCCTATTTTTAGTCAGTCCCTGGACTAAAATGGGAAGTAAATTTGATTTGAATTTGTACTTAACAACTATTTGAAAATAAATTAATTAATTCACCATGAGTTAATTAGTTGTGAAAAATCAAACATGAAGTCTATGTGAGGACATACAACAATTTCTCTATTAATTGCGGAATTTATCCATCAGTTAAAGAGATAAGGATGAGTTCTATTTTGAGTTGTAATTAGTTGGCTTAGTTAACTGAGTCAAGTCGAGTTAGATTAATTTAAACAGTTTGTTTGAATTAATGTGAGTTCATTTAGTTAATGCTTGCATGCATGTAATTGCTGCAGTTCAGATAATTGAATATTATCTCATAAATAACTCATGCATGTCAGTTCAGATGGAGACCTAGTTGAGGTAAGAGGGAGGTACAGTGTACTATCAATTGGATGAATTTTTCCTATAAAGGAAACTCATCCATGCAGAAGGATTTATCTCCTTCAGGACTTCGTAGTTAGATCAGAGGTTAGTGAGTGTGTTAAGAGGCCAATTCACACATGTAGCTTCACTGGACCCCAAGAAAAATTATGCAAAGAAATAGGAGGTTTGGAGGGTAGAGGAGAAGTTTTGATAGAGGCCGTTGACTACCTATGAGCAGCAGAGGGAATGCAGAGAGAACATGATAGCTTGTGAGTTGATTCTTTTTGTAATCTGGACTATATTTCCACTTGTATGATAATACAGAGTTGGGGTTTTAGGCTGAGGCTTTCCCCAGGTTATTTCTTCTGTGTTATGTGTGATTGACTCTCATTCTAAGTTATATCTATTCTTGGTTGATACTACTCATATCTGATTAAGCTTCCGCAAAGTTTATGGTAGAAGTAGATCTTGTATTGTGTTTTAGTATATTGCATACTCTGTTGATCTACAGTGGGAATTTCTACACTCAATTTGATTTATATGAAATTTACTGTTGGATGGAGGATAAATTAATTGATTAGATATATGAAATAGGACTATGGGACTCCCACCTTCCCCACTACATTCTCCCTCAGATACATAGAGCACCTGAATTTGTTAGGAAATGCTATCAGTCCTATGATCCCACTCAAAGAGCAATCATTTCACCCATAAGAGAAATCCTTTGTTTCATCAGTGCTGAGTCCATTGAAAGATGTTTCAAGCTCCAAATATCACACCAACCCATCCTTCTTCTCATGAAAGCCTGATAGAAGCTTATCAAAAGATAGATTTTACTAAGAGATCTCAGAATCTTGAACTTTTCCTAGCTATAGATAGTCCTCTACCAAAAAGAAACCCTCCCTATGATTCATCCATGTCCCTTGACAGAACTAATAAAATCACCACTATTTTGTCTTATCTGCATGGGTACAATTCTGACCAATATGTTAATGAAGCCATCCTAGGTTTCTTGTCAATCTTTTTTGTTGATTCCAAACCCATTTTTCTCTATAACTTTAGCCAAATCCTAGTTGAAACCATACATGATAAATTTTTCCAACTTAACAATGAAGAACTATTCAAGTATCCTTTAGTACTTGTATACCTTTTCATATATTTTTAGGGAGATAAGTTTCCATTCACCTTACAAAAGCTAGATGAGGATGGTAACCAAAAATCAGTGATCTTTTGGATTTCAATAGGAATGAAGGAGAAGGAAGAATTTACATATAAAAAGTTCATAGAATTGTTTATTCATCTAGCTATTGTTCTTATGAGCAGCACTCCAGTATCAAGAATCAGTGATGAAATTGTGAAAGTGTTCTAGCTAGTTGATCAAACCACAATAGGAGATTGGTATGTTTACCAAAACTATATAGAAATCATGGTTTATGGTTGTGAGCTTCCACCCTACAAACTTCCTGAGTACCTCTCCATCAAAATCTTTGCATTGGAATATATTAGGCAAATGTTAAATGCAGATGAGGTACACTTTGTGGCTACGAAGAAGAAATCACACTTCAAGCTAACAGCTTAGGTCGGTCCATTCATTTGCAACATTAGAGTAGCAAGAGAAGAAGTAGACAAGCTATTAAAGGAAATGAAGTTTGGTCTTAGTTTAACTTGGTCTTATGACCCAATGGGAGTGATTTCTAAACTCAGCATTGAAAATAAGCTTACTGCATATCACCACACAACCAAATCTAAAATAGAGCAATACAAAAATCAGTTGGAATGGAAAGAGGACACCCTTCAAGAAGCTCAAGAGCTGACAGTTTCTACTTCAAATGTGCAAAATACACTTGCACAAGAAAAGACAGCTAAAAGAGGAATGGAAGAACATTCATCACCTACAACTGAAGCATCAAGCCAGGGCTTTAGGATTGTGCATAGAAAGAAGAGACCTAGGATGTTTGTCATTGTTGGTGCAACACATGAGTCTCAAAAAACAACATTTGATGGACTTGGAGAGACTGTGCTCTATAAACAATCTGGTGGGTAGTCTACCTAGTTCCCAACTCATTCCACTACTTCTCAAGAACAACAACTAATTCAGACTAGTGGAAGCATTCAGAAGGACAAGGAGGAAGACATATTTCATGTTTTCAGTGAGATTAAAAAGAAGAATGAAGAATTGAAATTGAAAACCTATACCCAATTTTGGAAGCATTCCTCCAGCTCTCAAGCCAGACTTCTTTCAGTCTTTGAATTTAAGAAGGGAAAGATCCAGATGGCTTCCCACAAGCTCAAATTCCATAGCCCAAGACTCATGCACATTATTATAAGCAATCCTCATTTGAGTTTAATGTAAAAGATGTGCATCCAATTGATCAAATTGAGATGCACATACAAACTGGTTAGATGATTTCTTCCACTTTGACTCATATTTCCATGAGTTTGTCAAATTTGCAGGTCACCTTAGTCAATACACAGTCACAACTCAAGTTGGAAAAGTTTTTCTCACTAGCAAAGGACACCAAGATCATATCCTTGGAAGATCTGGCACTAAAAATGGGATATGATCCCTCAAACATAAATGCAGAAGAACTTGTCAAGAAGAAAAATGTTGGGATCTCAGCATTAAGGAAGTAGCTCAAACTACCAGTTTCTGAGGATCCAATGACCAATGAAATTGAAGAAACTGAGACTCAGAAATCTCACATGATGAAACTCATCGTGGAACAAAATCTACGAATAAAATAGATGGAGGAGAAAATGGAAAAATTGGTCAAAGAGAAAGAGGGAGTTGTCAAGAGGACTCAAATTCCAATGGATGTAGTTCCTCTTTCAACAGTCTCAATAACCAAAATTTCTACTTCAAGCACAACATCAACTATAGGTATAGGAGAATGAGCTAAAGAACTTGCAGAAGCTGTTTATAATCTGTCCATTCAGATAGTTGAAATGAAGAAGTTGCAGGATGAATTGAAGGAATTAAAACATATGAAGGCAGTTGTAGATAGTTCACATGCAACCGAGTTTCAGAGGACAAAAATTCAAATTGAAGTTTTGTAGAAGGAAATCAAAGAGTCTTACCTTGGAAACAAACTAGGTTTGGCAAAGGAGATTCTATGGGAAGAAATTACTTAATCAGTCAAGGATATTTGGCCATATATTAAGATAATCTTTGATAAAAAAGACCTGTTGGAGAAAGCTCAACAAAGTTATTGAAACTATTTCTAAAGAGCTTGAAGACATGCCAGAAATTGCTTCTAAAATAATCAAGTTCCTGAATTCTAAAGACAACTATGAGCCTGAAGAATTGGGTATAAATGACAGGACAACGACTATACTAGAATTGAAGAAGATCATTACCAAGAAAAACCTCATCCTTCAGTTGGAGGAAAAGTGCAGTATTGTGAATACCATAGTTCAAAGCTTTTTTAGCAGGGTAGAACCCTTGACCAGTAAGGGTTTTCCCTCTACGATTGTGATAAACGACAAATTAATGCATATTGAAGATTATGTTTGAAAACATACAGAAGTAGGCACCAATGCAGCTTCAGTTTCAAACATAAGAGGTGCATAAACACCAAGGGTTGTGCTGAATGCACTCAGAGATTCCTTTTCATTCTAAATAAAATCATGCATGTATTTCTAGTAAAACCTACTTTTACTAAGTATACAGAGATGGATGAAGGTTATAGAAGGGTAACTAAGTTATCTATCCTAGATAAGAAACGTTGGGAAGAGTTAACTAATTTACTTGAATACAAGGGTGATAAAAAAAACATTCAGTATTTTTAGGAACAATCATCACCAGTTCAACAGTTCTCAGTTTTTCTAGCAACACTCATCAACAGCTCACCACCAAAATAGTGACAGATCGACTATCAATTTATATTCATGATTTTGCATCTATCTATTCTTGTAAAATAGTTGGATATTTTCTCAGTTCTAAATTTGTATAAATAACTCTCTTTCATGAGTTATTAAGGGTTGCACCCTTGAAGAAGAATTTCAAAATATTAAATTTACTTGACTTTTCTGAATTATTAATAAAAAAGTAAAGGGTTCAGAATTCTAATTCATACCATTTCATTTTTACTGTAAGTTTTCCCAGTCTTATTTCACAATGTTTTCTTCATATTCTTATGTTTTACAAAGATAACCAAGTAGGAGTAATTGTGTTTCGATTATTCCTATAAGCTTCTAAAGTGATCATCTATAAAGAGAATGAACTATATAAACTATTTGTTTTATTAATTCCCTCTAAATCATAAAATCATTAGCACCTTTTGTAAGCTTAAGCATATTTTGTTAAACCTTTTGAACATAGTTTAAACGGTTTCTTACTTATGATTATTTAATTTTCAATTTTTGAACACTGTGATAGTCATAACATCTCTCTATTTCTGCTTACCACCATGCAAGCTATATCAATGTGTGAATTGTAATAGTATCCTTCTGTTTAAATATTAATACTATTCAAAAGGTTAGGCATCATTGTTTTAAATCCGTTTCATACATTGGTCCTCCAAATTTAAAAAAAAAAAAACCCAAAACAAACATCTTAGATTCCCTGGCATGATAGCTGACCATTATCATCTCAGAGTTACAACTACTCGTTAAAAATTCACTCCTGCATTGTTTAATCCAAATGGAATCTTGGTGTACATGAATGTACGCCATGGTGTTGTGAAGGTTGTTTTCAGCTGATCATCCTTATGCACCAAAATCTGCTTGTACCCGGAATATCCATCTAGCAATGACATCCTGGAAGACCTAACCACCCTCTGAAGTATATATCCATCTTTGGCAAGGGATAATTGTCTTTCAAGGACACTTTGTTTAAGTTTTTGAAATCAATGAAAAGATGAATCTCCTCGGTCTTCTTTCTTACCGACACTAGATTTGACATCCATTCAGAAAATCGAATAGGAACTATGATATTAGACTTATAAAGCATATTTACCTCTTTTTCAATTGATGGTAGCAGCTTAGGATTAATCCTTCTCAGTTTCTAGAGAAACGGATTTTGATCAAGCTTGACTAGAATAATGTGCTAAATGATATTCTTGTCATAAGCCTTCAGATCTAAATAGTCCCAAGAAAATACATCAGAAAATTCTGTCACTAAAGTTATGTACTTACTTTTCATCTCAGGAGATAAGGAGTTTTACAATTTGACCATATTAGGCTTGTCAGCTGCACTAATGTTCACATCTTCAACACCTTTCTCTATGGGGACCATGATGGGATTTTTGGCAACATCGTCATGATCAAACAACACTTCCAAAGGTACAAGACCTCTTGGAATGTTTTTATCCTTCAACTGCGATATTTCAATTTCTACTGATTGAATCTTTGGATCATTCATATTGGATGTATCATCCATGTGAGAATTTTGGAATTCACCTTCCATTTGCAAAAAATTATTGATTTGTTTATCATCTAAAAACACCTGCCAAAATATCATATTATCATGAACAGCTGGGTGGTGTTTAACATGGACAGAATACTTCTGATTGGAGTGAATGGGAATCTTCATCATACTGGCTACAGTAGCAAGAGAATCAGCTATAACATGCTGAGTTCTAAGAATAAGAGACAAAGTATATTCTACAAAATTTTTGAGGATGTCAAGTACAAAATTACAATCAGCTCTCATTCTTGGATGCTTTGCTTGGTATTCCCCTTTTACTTGTTTGCTTGCTAACTCAAAGTTACCATAAACATAAATTTTCTTTGCTCCCAACTTTTTCAGAATTTTGAGGCCAGCAATCAATGCCTCATACTCTGACTCATTGTTTGAGCACTCAAAAGCTAACTTGTAAGGACTCATTCTCACATTGCGTGGAATTTTGCATTAATGATGAAATGGACCATGTATCCAAACACCAATCCCAGCTCCTTCTTTTCCCAATGCACCATCAAACTCCATGGTCCAAAGACCATTTTCTTCATCTAGAAAAATAAGCTATGAAGGATGAACTATTTGATCTTTTGGAGGATGGCTCATTATCTCGAGACACTCTATTTTCTACACTAACTTAACAATCTTTTCAAGAGGATTTATTGGTTGAAAACTTTCTTCATTCATCTCTTTTCCTTTAGCAATCACAACTTTCTGCACACTTCTTGTAACATCTGAAACTTTTGAAATTTCTACAAGCTTACTTTCATCATCGACTGAATTCATGTCACTATATAAAATGAAAGAATCGAGATTAGTGTGTACATCATGTATGGGTTGATTTATTGGTTTTTCCTTGCTACTAATCATGAATTTCATCTTCTTCTCCCGATATAGTTTTCTAAGTGGCCTAAATATTGGAATAGTAGCATATGAAAAGTCAAGCTGTAAAGTTCCTTTCATGTTTTCCCCCAAGACCTTGAAAGTAACATACTAAACCGAGGAGGAATATCAGTGACCATTACATCCATTAGCACATTCTTGACCGGAATTTGGTCCAAGGACACTACTAAATCTTTGATAAGGACAAGAAATTTCACTCTCCCCGAATAAAAAGAATAAAGATCATGATAAGGTTAGGTTATAATCAGTCCTAGTTTGTGTATGATGACTTTTGGCATAAGATTATGTAAGGTAGTAGAGTCCAACATGGCATTATGGAGGATAAAGTCATGAAGTTTTAGACTAAGATAAAAAGGTGGGATTTCACTATCTTCAGGACTTCCTTCTAAGGCTGGACCAAACAGAATTGCGAGCTCATCATTGACCACATTAACTATGTTTGACATCTAGTCTACCATCAACATTTTAGCAATCTGAAACTTATACTTATCATTCTTCACTAATTTAGGTAGAGGAATTGAAACTTTAATTTAGAAATTTCATTCTCTAAACTAAATAGATTGGATTGATTTTATACCTCTTTTGTAGCGATGCCCTTCTTTTCTGTCTATCCTTTGGCTTGAGACTCCTTCTTATGAATTTCACTTTGAACCTCCTTGTCTTTTATCACATTGATAGTAGAGGCTTCATTAGTTATATATCGGCTCTGTATAACAAACTATTTTTCTTTATTCTGATTTGCAGGAGGTGCTTCTTTGTTTTGTGTATGTTTTTGTGTATTTTTGCCTCTTTTGATTCAATGTAAGAGGTAAATGTATGTTCCTTAAGTTGTACTATTTCTACAAATGACTAAGAAAATTCTGATATCCTATTTGGTATTCTTCAGTTTTCACAGCCCATAGATCATCACTTGCAAGTACAAGTTGTTGATCGCTTGGTACAAAATATTCTCCAGAAAACTGATCTTCCTCTGTGAAAAGGTGGGTAGCTCATCTTCTTTAAAGAAATGATTGTCTTCTACAATCTCCTCTTCATCTTCTTCCTTCCCTTCGGTATAATTATGCTAAAATGGAGCTCTTACTTGTCCTTGAGGATCTTGATTTCGCTACTCTTTTTGTCTATTTCAGAACTATTGTTGTTGCTAGCCATGAAAGTTTGGATTCCTTATTGAAGGCTTCACTTTTCAATCTGTTATGGATATTTGGTCCATAATTCTTTCCATGGTTTTGATTAGAGTGTCAAGGTTTACATATGAAGATGATGAGGGCTCTTCTTTAAAAACAACTTTCTTCTCAGGCCTCTCAGGCTTTGACTTAGATTTCTTGATGAGCAGATTAGCTTCAACACTTACTGCATTTCTTCAAGAGTTGTAAGGTTCCTCTCCCTAAGATGATATGCCATGTCTGGGTTGAAAGCGTTAGGATAGTGGAGAAGTTCCAAACTAGGAGGAGGTTTCATATCACTAGGGATAGAATTATACACCATATTGAACTTTGTTGTGGACTTTTGGAGTGTCTCATTTTGATTCCTTTTCATAGAATTGTACTCAACCAAAATTTGTAGTGGATTTTTTTTCTTTCCAATGTGCTAAGAACAATTCTATTAGTCTCTGAGAATCATTGATAGAATTAGTGGCCAAATTGCGAAACCATTTCTTCACATCTCCAGAAAAACTCTGAGATTTTATTCTCATCTTAGCATCATCTTCATCAATTTCTTACAAATCAATAAAATCTATCAATTTATCAACATGATGTTGGGCTGTGATTTTAGAGCTTCTATCAAATAGAGGGAGTCTTTGACCATAGTTCTGAGGTAGAGTAGCACGTTGAGCAGGCAACATAAGAGGTGCAAATCATGCCATGATTACTGGAGGTGGTGGAGGCACTACAATGGGCTATGTAGGTAAATATGATGACACTAATGGAGGTGGTGGAAGAAGAGATGAGGTAGTTGAGGTATTTGAAGATGTAGTAGATGTATTTGGAGGTGTAGTAGAGGATAAAATAACAACTAAGTATTCAATATGATATTAGATATAGGATTTTTCAGTAGTAAGATTCAAGCTAATATTATATATTGGAGAATATTTCAAAAGAAAACAACACCATAGACTCATTGAACAAGAATTCTTGAAATATAGTTGCAACTGCTCCTATATTAGCTGTAAGAGAACATAAGGTACAAGATTGTCCACAAAAGTCCAAACCCTATCTCTAAATGAGAAATGATACATATAGACTCAATCAATAGCTCCCCCACATTCAGGAGTTAAATTCCTAGGTGGTGGAACTATTTCGAAGATTCTCCCAACCAACACGTAAGAGTGAGAAGGTCAAATACAAACTCTTCTCTTAGACTTTGTTTTGAATTTTGCTTCCTTAATGAGGCATAATTAACCATAAAAACAACCTATCATGTCTATTTATTCATGATTACATCATCTAACCTTGAACTACTTCAATTACATCATGAGTTTTTACTTTGACCAAGTTAAACTGAAAATTAGGAAATTAGACAGTGAAATTTAAAATAAAAACTCAGAAATTTGCAGAAGAACAATGCCAACTTTGAGCCCACTTTAAGGTAACTTCCTGAAGTACAAATTGAGATATGAGAGAATAGTCAACTAGGATTTCCTGTCTAGTTTCTAGAAAACCTTGAATTTTTGAAAATGACCCATGGGAAGTCCTTAAAAAACACATTCTCCCAAGGTGTCTCCAGAAGTGCAGCGCCTGTCCAAAAGAGTGGTAGAATGATGATTTTTTACCCCTTTTTCTTCTTCTTTTTTCTGAAAATCTGAGCCCTCTCTAAGAAATATGACGAAATGGGTTTTAAGAGGAGGCCATTAGATTTCCAAAAATGTAATCCATTTTTCATTTGGAGGTCCGAGGAAAAAGTGTAGCGACTTTAGATTTTTTTATGAATTTGGCACCAAAATAGTCAAAAAAACCAAAAATTCTAAGAAAACCTTCAAGATTGGTCATGAGGTGAAAATTGACGTATGTAAAGCCCTCATGGATGCTTAAGCAAGCATTTCCAAGTTATCCCTCTCATTTTTGTCCTTTATGGTTTCCTTTAGGTTATTTTTCAACTGCTTGAGCTTGATGTTACATATCATGTTTTTGGTTTCATAATGATGTGCAATGTACCTTAATAGCTGATTATCCATGTTGGCTTTGTTAAGAATATTTTCTAAGTGGTCATTTACCTTATTTAGCCAATACTCTCTATCATCATTGATCTCCAAGGCAATTCTATCTTCCATGTCTAGGTCTTCATCTAGAAAATTGTGTCTTTCTCCTCCTTCAATTCCTTTTTGAGTCCCTTGGTCCTTGGCCTCCTTTTCATGGCTTATTTTTTAGTTTCCTCATGTTCACTAGGCTCCAACACTGCTTTTCCTTTGCCTACTTGCCACAACAACTTGGATTTTCCCTTTCTCCATGTTGAGCTCTCTAGCCTTAAGCTAACTATTTTCTTGTTCAAGGAAGGAGATAACAAACATTGCTCTTGCCATATTGTCCATGAGTTCTCTGACCTGAGAATATTTCTCTTTGATAATCGGTTGCATGTTTGAATGTTAATTTGTTGCTTCCAAGTCCATCAATTCAAAAATCATGCTCAATTAGGTCTTCATCTTATACACATGATCCTTATTTTGTTGATGTAGAAGGCTTGGCCCTTTTCTCAACCTGAGAAGTAAATAAAAACCTTTTTACTCTTTGATACATTCTACTCACCTCAGGTCTAGGTGCCTTGGGAACCTCCACTGACTTGCTTGACAATCCTGCCTCCACCTGTTGTGTTGATATGTTTTGATGATGAACTGAAAAAAAAGTTTCATGCCATTGCAAAGTTGCTTCTATGAATGAATCCCACGTCATTTTCTTCTCTGCTAGCTGATGGAGAACTATACTCTTTATAAAGCTATGATGCAAAAGACTAGGGTAGTGTTCTTTGTCTTTCACTTGTACCTTCTTAGACATTTTAACAAGGCTTCTAAATAGATAATTACACACATTGAGAGGTTTTTGAGCTGTAAATTTCATTAGAAGCCTGATGTGATATGCATACAATCTAGAAAACCTTCCCTCACAGGTGAAAAACTTCAATACAATATTCATCAATGGTGCATACTTCTCCAACAGGTACCTAAATGGGATGATGTGTGTATGGGTCTCTCTGTAGGCTGATTTCAAGAAAGACCTGAAATGTTCAAGGTCCAAACTCATACCTTTAAACCATTACTCTCCATGATCAACTATCCCTGTAGCAAGTGAAATTGTAGCCATTGAAAATTTAAACTCAACCCCTACTATTATGGGCCTTTCCCCTTTCAAATTGGTGGCAATACAATTAGTTAACTGTTCATGGAAACCCACTTCACACACCCTTTTGCAAAACCCTTGGCAAATTACGTCTTCAAAACACTGCTTGATGAATGGTGATGAATTAATTTCATTGCAGTTGGTAGGCTCATATTTGAGGAGTTTTCCTCCTTTATGGTGTTTTATCCTTTTTTGATCATGAAGAATCTCCCTCCATTATGATAGAAACCCTAGATATCAGGAAAATGGAAAAACTATGAGGAATGAGTGAAATGATGAAATGAGGGGGTTGGGGAAAGGAAATGATGACAGGAAAATTTGAGGGGGTGAAGAAGGGATACAAGAAACTTATGAAGTTTAAATGGAGTGTAATGAGGGGAACAAACGATTAGGATAAATTAAGAAATAGGGTTGCTAGGAAATCTATCCAAAATGCTAGGTATGAGCTAGGGTTTATATAAGGGTGAGGTAATCTGAGGATTGATAAGTTATTTAGTGAATCGAAAGGTGCTTTAAACATGTACAAAGGAATGCAGTTTAAAATTTACATGTTTCAATGTAAAAACCAACTGAATCCATTAGTTACACTAGTGTTTGCAACATGAAAATTTCACCTAACCCCTAGATGAAGAAAACTTGTATTTTCATTTATCTTCCCAAGGAAACAGGTGAGAAAAAGGATGATACTTACTTGTGAATAAGCTTACAATAGCAAGAAGTAGGAGTGCAAGCTCAAAATCAAAATTTGGGTGAGTTTGGATGAGTTTTGGGGTACTCTGATACAAGCACAACGCAATTCATGGAAGTGCATCACAATGTCTAGAAGCACAATGCCACCTTCAGAAGCGCAGCACGGTGTCTAGAAGCGTAGCGCCAAGAGATTTTGTCCAATGTTGCCTAGGAAACCTATGTTTTCTCACCAATGGAGGGAAGATCTCAATGAAAAAAGGAGGTTAAGAGGCAAATGAAAGAAGTTTGGGACTTTTTGAGCTTTTATAGGAAAAATATGATTCTCTTTGAATAAAAATGGGCCTCACATACCTTTTCAAAAACATGATATTCACCTTTTAAACTTGGCCACTTTAGAGAGTTGAAACCTAAGATTTTTTTTTTATCTTTTTTAACAGTGAGACTTATTATTTTGAGCCTTGATATTGAAACAATGAAAAACTGATGAAAATTCATAAAAACTTGTGCAAAGAGCTACTTATCACAACTCATCTAATGATGGATTTATGCATGGAATGAGGATGGACCTTGAAACCCTAATGACATAATGAAGATTTCAAATTGAGTGAAATGGAAATTATGATGAATGATATGATGAAAACATCCTCTTTATTATGATTCCTTCATCTGAGTGAAGTAGGTGACCAGCATGTGAGATTTTTCACAAGAATGGAGACATTCCTAGACAAACTAGCCAGTGACCAAATTTTACTCTGAAAACCTAGTGACATGACAAAATTTGACCTTGAGACCCCTAATAGACTTGGTAAGAGCATATTTGATCACTAGTGATAGGAAGAAAAGACTGACACTAACAAAATTCATATAAGGCTTTACGTGATCTCCATGACAAACTAGCTAGGGGACACTACGTGGGTAACACCACAACACACAAATCCATGCGGGCTAGTTTCTACTGGCCTACATTATTCAAGGATGTTCATGTCTACACTAGCAACTATCTAGTATGTCAAATATTCTCTTGCAGAAATCAAAATTCAACAACCCTAATGTAGCCTGTTGTAGTGGAAGAACCATTCCAATAGTGGGGCTTGGATATCATTGGGAATTTTTTCCTACATTCATCAAAGAAATACCACTATATTTTGACTACTACAGATTATTTCACGTGGTGGATAGAGGCAGTTCCACTAAAACAAGTGAATGATCAGGAAGTCATTAGCTTTCTGTAGCAAAATATCATTCCCAGGTGTGACGTTCCGTTGAAGCCCTGAAAATCGGGTCGATAACAAGGGGGATACCCACCCGGTCCGGACCTTGGTTGGCAGCTCCTTATCCGTTTGGTATAGCGGGTCCAACTGGGGATAATGGGACCAATTTCCCAATCTAAGGGTGTGGTGTGTGCAGAAATTGGATGTTGCTGATCTAAAATTTCCTATCTAAACTACTTTAATCTAACTCTATGCTATTGTAATCTAATGAAAAAAGCACATCTAATCTATGCTAACCTGGGATGTAATTCTTCTATTATGCGATCTAAAAGAGATTTCAAATAATAACTGGTAATAAAGATCATTCAGTGATTATAAGAATGGAAATGTATTAAGATGAACCACTTTGCATAAAAAGTTAGGAAAAATAGCTGTGAACAACATATCACATAATAAGTTATTCACAACATTAAACATAAATAAATGGCTCCACCATACAAAAGTGCCAAATGGTAACACAAACATTCATGTAATAACATATAAGCAACTAAAAACTGTATATTGCTTTAAGAATATAAGCAGAAATGGTCAAGAGATAAAAGTACCATTTATGACTTGTCCTACTCATAAGCTTCAAGCAACAATGATTTATCTCTCCTTGTTCTAATATCTACTAAGAGTACAGAAGTGCAACATTAGTAGCAGATACCAAATGAAAACATCAATAAATCTTGATCCGTTCATTCATCAAAACCTCCTCTGAGGGTGCAAAAGTGCATGTTCTGAGGACAAGTTTTTGACAAATTTATGGACCCTTCTCTAAATGCATGAGAAGGGTTTAAATACTACTAACTAAATCTAATAATAGTTTATTTACAAAAAATCAGGATGCGGTTTTCAAATGACCGCCATTTTTCTAATCTAATTTTCAAGAAAAAATAAGATTCCAAACTAAACTATTTCTGTATCTGGTTTTTAAAGTTGCATGTATTCAACATTTGTTTAAGGAGAGTTGGTTGGCTAACTTCTGCTTTGAGCTGGGCTGAGAAAACAGAATCGATGAGTGTTGGCACCACTTTTTCAGCCGCATTTATGATACATTTCACGGTCATCCACTGACTATGCGATTTTACCAAATATGTCCAGTAACATTCCCAATTTAATATTTTTAGTACTTGGATTTCTTTTTCCTTTTCTTGTGCTTTCTGCTTCCAACCCTCCTCTAATTTTGGTTTGTTTGGTAAATATCCTGGAGTAGTTTCAGCGATTAAATTTGCTTGGTGCAAATTCTCATTTATACAGTCAATGAGAATACTTGCTGTCCTGGCTGCTATTCCTGCCACTTTTTCTGCTTCTTTGATTTGATCATCCCACTTACTAAAGAGCAACTCTTTATGATTCTCATTTATCCTGGGTGTGCCTACCTCTTTTCCTTCATCTTCATCCTACCAAGTCAGATAATCAATCACCTGTTTGTCAACCAGATCATAGTCGCTTCGTAATTAGACCACTTGATTAGTGATCTTATCACTCATTTCGCAATAGTAACTCCATTGTGATATATTTTGTCCCAACACTTCTTGTTGCTGCAGTAGTTTTTCTTTCAAGGCAATAGATTATGAAATAAACTCTATAAGCTTAGGCTCATCTTTATGCATCTCTTGTAAATTTTGCAATTGTTTTCCTTTCTCATCCAGACTTCTTTGATAACCTATTTGCATTTGCTAGAAATCTTCCTGCAACTTTTCAAGCTGTTTGTGTGCCTCATTATTAGTATTGGCTTGTTGAAATTGTTGTTGCAGTAACTGTATTTGATCTTCCTGTTCTTTTAATAATTGTTGTACTTCTGATGCTTTGTCAATAGTTGCAGAATCATATGCGCCTGCGATCTGAGACAGTTTAGTGAGATTTTCAGTTGGATTACTGTTGGGGTCTTTCCATAAGACATCCAATTGCTCAGTGTCTTGATGCAGTGTATTTTCTAATTTCCTTTTCTTTCTCTGTCTTCTTACTACTGTTTTATGTTGAGGACTATAAAAGATGTCCAGAGGAGGAATTTCTTCTATATTAAGTACAAGCTCAAAAGATGGAGTGATAGGAGCATGTTCTTTTTCTGAGATATTGCTGACTATGGTTGGGATTACTCCTTCTCCAATCTGAGTATTGCTCGTAGGTTGTTTTGGGATTTGTCCTTCAAGATTGATCAGTTCATTGAAGGTTTCCCATTCCTTATTCAGCTTAGTTATGACAGGTGGTGATTTGATGATGAGAGATGGAGGATCTTTTTGCAGGCAGGTAATAACTTGCTGTTGTGGAATTTCCATTGACTGAGCCGTGTCCTTAGCTGCCTCTTCGCTCTTATTTTGGTCGTTCCCGAATCTTTTAGAATGTTCAGATACTTCTTACATAGATTTATATTTAGATCTGAAACTGCTTGAATTTCCACTGAGGCTAATTCTTGGAGTTGGTTCTCTAGCAGGTAATCGTAGCTTTTCTAAAGGAATAGTGGCCAATCTTTTTTCCCTGTATACCACGAAATTTTGAAAGTCTTCTGGAGATAATTGCGATTGGGCTTCCCGCAAAATTTCTTGAAGCGAGCCTTTATTTTGGAATAAGTCATCAAATAAATCCTTTTTTCCAAAGAACACTTTCACCTTGACTGTAGTTGTGAAATTCTGAGCAATTTCATTTAGGTCAAATGGTCTTGCCGGGATTTTAAATAACTGCAGACATGTTATATTATGTATTTCTGTAAACGCATGACCTACATCGAACAACGAAAAGGCCCCACACACCACAGGAAACTGTGGCCATATAGCCTTCTTCTTGTCCTTGAAATCCTTTGCTAGGCCGCCTTCTGAACAGGTTTGATATGCAGTTTCTCAAGCCAGAAGTTTATCAGGGATATACAAAGGTAGAACATCGGGGGGTGGTGAAAGTGCTTCCAAATACTCTAACATAGGTGAATAATTCCTCCTCGATCCATCTTGCGATGGGGATGATATCTATCTGTGCCTCAGGTGAGCACCTTGGGGGGTCTTTATCATATAACATTCTATACAAGGGTAGGATAAGCCCGTGAAAAATTTGGTAGAAATGTGGAATGAACTGGGAGTCCCATAATATCTTATGATAGACATGGATGGGTAATGGGTCTTGAGTTGTCCATTTCCAATCCATAACAGGAAATTTAGACACATAACAAATCGAATCCATAACATATGCAGATAGATAAAAAGGAGGATAGATCCCTTGAGATATGGATCTTTCAGACCGGTAATTGATAATAACCGTTATTAGGTTATCAGAAAAGACCTTGGCGCAATCTATAATTATGGCATTTGTGGCAGCATCTATTAATGGTAACCATTTAGATGAAAACTTATTGATATCTGGCTTTCCAAATAATCTATACAGCATGGCCGTAGCAAAACAATATGGGGAGGTGAGGGAACCAGTGCTGTACATACCATTTTTGTCTTTCTTGAGTGGTTCATCTTTTCTGGACCAATCCTTGGTGGTCTCTGATAGGTTCGGGTTCTCTGCCACGAATTTTTCAATGAATTGCGTATTGTAAATTGCCTGCAGCTCAGGAAGATGATACATGAGCTTTAAATCTTGTGCAGCAAATGGTCCGATGAGCTCTTGTCCTTGAATCTTGAACTGTCTTTTTTTCATTTCCGCACTATCAAGTATCCACTTGATCATGTCTGTATATGGGAGAATTTTGGGCCTTACTGTTGTCCTATGTAGGAATGAGCATGCTAATTCTTCTAGGGATGCTTCGGAAGAACCCTGTGAGTCTGAGCTAGTGGTAACCTTCATTATTCTGGGGTTTTCTTCTTCAAGCAATCTGTACATGCCTTCCCATGTTGATATCCCTGCGTCTCTGTTGCAAGCTATGTCTGTATATAAAGGTGCCATTCCCTTCACCTCGGAGCTCTGAGCTTTATTTTTCTTTCCCATTTCTTCCTGCGTATTTCTTTGTATAGTCCTCCGTTCTCTGTTCCTGCAGCTCACAAGTGAAATGGAAATGACTGATCAAGAAAGGTGATCGGAGAGTTTTAAATGCAGCAGATACATCAAATATGTCACCTTACGTGAAGTAATTCTTTGAAAAGCACGCGTCCATATTTCATTAATAATTGACAACTAATCCCTTTATTAACATTTAAAGCACATGATCTTGAGTTAGATTATGGTAAGTGGATTTTCTTGAATAGTGTGCCCGACAGATTCGCGATGGAGTGATTTTGCGATTTGCTTCGCAACTTCGCAGATCGCAACATCACATTATCGCATTATCGCACTATTGCAAATATAACGTCATAGAGCTGGTTTGGCTTAATACCGCAACCATCGTTTTATCGCGATATCACATCATCGCAGATCGCAGAAGTTTTACGTTTGCCAAATTTCGTTAGCCCATTTCCTGCGATATGCGATCTCATGATCGGTGTTATCACAAATCGGTAAATCTTGAAGTTTTTCTTATTATTTTTTTCTATTGCAATGCGATAGCCAAATGATGGTACTTTACTATCATTTTATGATGCGGCTTTTTTTAAGGACTTTTTCTTATTATAAACTTAGGTTTTAAAGTATTCAAAAGATCTTCCTAAGCTTACGATGGTAACCTTATTTTGAAGAAAGGAAACTCTTGCTTTTCCAAAACTTTAACTAAGGGTCCCCATTCATTTAGTATTTTGGATAACACTTAAATGAAAAAGGGGGGGGGGGGGTTGTTGCTGGCCACAACAATTGGTGATTCACTTGGGAGAACCAGTTATCTCTGCTTTTATTTTGAACTTTTCAAACTTCCAAAACAAAAAGTTTTTTAGAAATTTTAATCTTTATTATTGGAAGATAAAGCACATTATGCTCTAAACTGTCAATGATATTTTGTTTCAACTTCTTTCTATTTTAATTATTTGCTTCCTTAGCTTGTCCTTGCATTTACATAATCCATTACTTGGTCTTGTAAAGATAAAATAAAGTTTTCCCTGTGAACCAATTTTAACTATGCTCATTTGTCGTAGGTAGAGCCTCTGCTACCAGCAAGCGTCCATAGCCTCGACAGGGTTACCTGTTACCCATCAATGATCCTTTATCCTGCTTAAGGTGATCTACAACTTTCAAAGAAAAACCCATATTGACACTTATTGCTTTTATTTTCTTTTTATTCTTAAAGAACAATGTCTTGGTTTGGTCGCCAAATTATGACACAGTAATTGACTTGATTTACACTTTTGCGGAAAAAGTTGGCTCGTGATGAGACCCCTTGTCTTTTGATTTCAACAATCTTGAGTCATTGCCCTGTTTTGGTGGGAAGTATTGGCAAAGTCAGCAAGTTATAATATCTGTGATCATGATAAGCCGGCTCGTGATGAGACCTCTTATTCTTTAAGATAAAGTGTATTCATGGATTGTTCCTCTGAATGCTGCGATTTTCTCTAGCAGGGAGGAAGTCATGCTTTTCCTTAAGAAAGTTCTTGACGACAATATTAGAGTTTTTTGGAAACGAATGTTCTACAAAGATTCTTCATTTTGTTATTGATACCTTTCATTGTGCAGATATAAAACAATTTCTTCACTAAAGATTGCTTTCATCAAATTTTTTGAAGTTGAAATTAGTATCGTATCTGGGTTAAAGTTTTTAACTGCATCTAATAATAATAAAGATCAAGTTTCCAAAATATTTGCTATTTATACAAGCAAAATTTCAAAATCTGAAAGAGAAATGGTGTCTTTAGTAAATGTCAAATGCTGTTAACCACAACAGATTTTATTAGGGGGAAAAATATTTAAAGAAATGAGAGGTAACTATTCCCTTGGATTATGTACATAATAGGGATAATTTCTTCTTTTATTTTGACTATCAACTTTTAAAAATTAAATTATCCGCCTAATAACCTAGCTAAATTACTCCTACTCCTATTTTAACTATATACAGAAAAATTGACTAGGTAAAATGATATTTCCAGTGAAACCATCTTTTCATTTTTATTCCTACACGTATGTACCTTCTAAACATCAGTGTTAAGAATAAAACTTTTCTTGGATTGTCAACATTGAATGTGGAATTAGAAAGTGTAACTTCAGTCGGAATTCTGCCTGAAATTTCTTCTTTATGAAATCTTCTTTCCAATTGGATACCTATTGGATCATAAAAATCAGGATGAATTTCTGTTATGGATTGGTGATTGTTCAATAGGAAAGATGACAGGCTAGTTTGTGAATATGAGCTTTTAATTTTAATGGCCTGAAATCTATTATGCGTTAAAGTCACGCTTTTAGCAATTTCTCGTAAAAGGAAAGTTTCCACATATAAATCACTAAAAAAAACAATGAATAATAGATGGAATTCTCCCAAAAGAGAATTATCAATTATCGTGAATCGCTGGCAAGTTTCCAAAAATACTCTCTCGTTGATGATATTTTGGATGACATAGAAGTTTTTTAAGGAACGCTGATATTGATTGATCTTGGAATTGAAAAAGTTCTATACTTCCATGACACATTTCAGTTTTCCAAAATGGTAACGCATCTCTCGAATGTTCTTTGATAAGGTGCTCAATATACCATAGCAATCTATCAAAAGTCTGAAAATTTAAAACACAATCTGATTTTATACAAAATGGATGCAGGCGAGAAAGAATGTAATGATTATCTGTACAACTAATGTTATAACACAACTGGGATTGATTTGAAATATCTTCTTTTTCACAAGAACTGGACAGAATTATGGGATCTGAGTAATTTTGAATTTCATCTTGTGAATTAGAAAACAAATTATGATTTGGAACAGGCATGGTGGTTTTCTCACGATATGAATCATAGATCGGGATATTGTCTTGGATAGTAAAATCATGCAAGTGATCCGTCACTCTGAAATGAGGATTCACTGGTATAATTCTTGAATTAGAATATCTCTCATTATCTGAGCTTTGTTGAGTTACTTGAGATAAATCAACATTATCATCGGCTAAGTAGCTATCATAAATGACTTCGCAGGATTCCCTAGATTTCTCTTTCTTATCTAGTATATTCAAAAAGGGAAGGTCAAGTCATTCATGTTTGTAAATGGAAAAAGGGGGTTCTATAGATATCTCTTTATCTTGAAATCCTAATGGTGATTCATTTGGGTAATCCTCTGTACTTTTTTGGATATCATTAATACTGAGGGGAAGAAAATTATCATCACTAGAAACATCACGATAAAGAGAAAATGTGACTCTGAAACAATGCATTTGAAAATATCATCGTGAAAAAATTCTTGTTCATCACATTCATCGTAGACATTAGGATTTAGATCATACCTTTGTGTGTTCATATTTTCCGAAAGAGAGTTAGTTTGTTGTTCTAACCTTGACATCTGCATTTGTCAACTTGCGATGATATTATCTAACCTTGTCTCCGAGTTGTTTTCTGGTTCCAAGGCAGGCTTTCTTTGAACATTCTCGCTTGTGTCCTCTTGTATTAGAGCAGGCATGTCTCCTAATCTTTGGGAAGTTTCTTCATCATGAGTGATTCGCATATTCAAATTGGAATTTTCATTCATATTAGAAGAAAATGGAACAAGACTTGGACTAATTTCTGTTGGATCAGGCATATGAGGTAGGGAATAGTTATGCTCAACACAATCTGAAGATTCTTCATTCATGAGTTCGTTCTCAATATCATATTTTAGACAATTAAGATGAAATCACATATTAAAATCCCTAACAGATTCATCTTCTTTTAGTAGATATTCAATTTCATCATATACCTGATCATAATCATAGCAATCAAATTTACAAATGAAAGCCTTGACAAATTGGTCCCAACTGTGAATTGAGGAAACTGGGAGGGTTCTACACCAGTTTCTTGCTTCCGCTGTGAATGTGAGAGTAAAAATTCTGCATAAAATGCCTTCGTCAATTCCTTGGACATTTGAACTTAAATTTTTTTGAATAAATTGAAGGGCATGATTAAAAGCAGAAGAATTACACTTATCATTGAATTTCACCTGAGACAAGGGTCTTACCACTTTAGGTAGGGTGTTGGAAGATGCGCAAATATGGATACAACTCCAAATGGGAAGTTTGAGAGAAGCCATCCTAATTCAAATATCACAATTGCCCACAACTCCAACAGACAACATGTTCAGGCCCTCCTTCTAGCGCCAAATATGTTGAAGCCCTGAAAATCAGGTCGACAACAAGGGGGATACCCGCCCAGTCCGTACCTTGGTTGGCAGCTCCTTATCCGTTTGGTATAGCGGGTCCAACTGGGGATAATGGGACCAGTTTCCCAATCTAAGGGTGTGTGTGTGTGCAGAATTGGATGTTGCTGATCTAAAAGTTCCTTATCTAAACTACGTTTAATC